>JAVTVY010004550.1:0-42567 GCA_036873755.1 Hanleya hanleyi
CCCACCTCCCACAGACCACTAAAAGTATAAATACGTGTATATTGTAACAGTTATTCACCCATACAATCATGAATTCAACAAGACGTGAGCTGTTTACACAGCATCCCGTTAGGGACCCGAGAAATGCAGCTACACAATACCCAGAGCTGGTTAGCGTTCTGGAAAATGATGGAATGAGGGTAACCACCAGTTTTCAAAGGGCATTGGAAAACGAAACATCCATCTTAACACGCAGTACAGAAGAATTAGAACAACTCCGGCGAACTGTCGAAGAAAATGACCAATTGGAAAGACTAAGGATGCACATGACGCAGAAATAGGCACGATGGAAACCCTACAAGAACCTGATAATGACTCAACTGATGAGGAACTACAAGATGAACTGCCATGGTTAAATAGTAGACGTGGGCCCACGACAACGCCTGGTGAAATTCCAATGATTTCAACTACCGCCGAAACTCCACCACAACAATGCTCTGGGTGTAAAGCCCAGGTAACCCACCTGAACAACTTGATTAATGAACTGAAAGAAGACGCGATTAAAAGGGGCGAGGAGCTTGACAGACAATACGAACAACTGGATAAAGAGCAGAAAATATCACGCTGTAGCATATGTACAGATGACGAAAGCCAGTTTGCTGTTTTACCATGCGATCATTTATGTCTATGTGCCGATTGTTGGGTGACACTGACGTGTGTAGGAGACATGTGCCATTGCACTGAGGCCGGCGAGAACCATCTCAAAATAAAATGTCCAATTTGTCGGAAACATGTAGCAGGAATAAAGAAAATCTACCGTGCCTAAGTGTGGTGGTGGAGTAACACTAACGGCCCTTTTCAGGGCCAACCATCTTCCCCGCAAGAGGAACTTCTAACTTTGCACAAAAATTAACATCAGACCCCATCATTGTTATGCCCCAAGAAAAAAATTTCAATTTTTTCAATTTTTTAACAATTAAATATTGAAAAACGGAAAAAGGGGGGGAGGGGGGAGGGGGGGAGGGAAAGGGAAATGGAAGCCAAATTTTTTTTTTTTTTTTAAACTTAATAAAAAAGAGAAAAAAGATTCATGAAGCCAAAAAAAATCTTTTTCATTTTCTATGTTTTTTTAACAATTAAAAATTGAAATTAGTGAAATTAGCGAAAAAAAAAGGGTGTAATTATCACCCTATAGCAAAAAAAAATTATTTTTAAAATGGGCCAATGGGGTCGAGTGAGGTATCAAATTGAAGGTGAGGAGAAGGGCTATCTGATGCACTGGGTATGGGATTGAAATATCGGCATTCTGCGCATGCGCGGCAGTGAAGGGTGTAAATTATCACCCTATAGCAAAAAATTGTTTTAAAAATGAGCCAATGGGGTCGAGTGAGGTATCAAATTGAAGGTAAGGAGAAGGGCTATCTGATGCACTGGGTGGAAGATTGAATTAGGGTGATTGTGCGCATGCGCGACGGCCTAAAGGTATGAAAATACACGTATTGGAACTAGGGAACAAAAGAATGAACACTAAGCATTTTTTTTTGTAATTTTCTACTTTATTAACACAAATAGAATGAACGTATTCACAAGGGTATTGAATTTAATACAATTATATATGAATATGGGGATACAACTACTGACTCAGGTATAACTAACGGTGTTAGTCGGGGGCGTTTGGAGCGTGAAACGCGTTTGGCCGGTGTAGTACTCGCCTCTGGGGTAGTGTACGCACGTTTGCTAGCTGTAGTACGCTGTTCGGTAGTGGTAGCTAAGATATCTTCATCTTGTATAACGTCGGCTTCAAGTAGATCCGCTAGTTCGTCATTTCCCGTGATCTTCAACACCGCCACGAAGGCTAGAAATGCATAGGAGTGAGGATCTATCTGATGCACTGGGTATGGGATTGAAATATCGGCATTCTGCGCATGCGCGGCAGTGAAGGGTGTAAATTATCACCCTATAGCAAAAAATTGTTTTAAAAATGAGCCAATGGGGTCGAGTGAGGTATCAAATTGAAGGTAAGGAGAAGGGCTATCTGATGCACTGGGTGGAAGATTGAATTAGGGTGATTGTGCGCATGCGCGACGGCCTAAAGGTATGAAAATACACGTATTGGAACTAGGGAACAAAAGAATGAACACTAAGCATTTTTTTGTAATTTTCTACTTTATTAACACAAATAGAATGAACGTATTCACAAGGGTATTGAATTTAATACAATTATATATGAATATGGGGATACAACTACTGACTCAGGTATAACTAACGGTGTTAGTCGGGGGCGTTTGGAGCGTGAAACGCGTTTGGCCGGTGTAGTACTCGCCTCTGGGGTAGTGTACGCACGTTTGCTAGCTGTAGTACGCTGTTCGGTAGTGGTAGCTAAGATATCTTCATCTTGTATAACGTCGGCTTCAAGTAGATCCGCTAGTTCGTCATTTCCCGTGATCTTCAACACCGCCACGAAGGCTAGAAATGCATAGGAGTGAGGACTGGTTGGCGGGCTGGCTGGCTGATCAAGTCAGGTCAGGTAAGTCAGATTGAATACACCCCTTTCCCTAAAAATAGACTCCTTTTATACATTTTACTACTCGCGGCCATCTTGTACCCACCTCCCACATCTTGGCGGCCATCTTGTACCCACCTCCCACATCTTGGCGGCCATCTTGTACCCACCTCCCACATCTTGGCGGCCATCTTGTACCCACCTCCCACATCTTGGCGGCCATCTTGTACCCACCTCCCACATCTTGGCGGCCATCTTGTACCCACCTCCCACATCTTGGCGGCCATCTTGTACCCACCTCCCACATCTTGGCGGCCATCTTGTACCCACCTCCCACATCTTGGCGGCCATCTTGTACCCACCTCCCACATCTTGGCGGCCATCTTGTACCCACCTCCCACATCTTGGCGGCCATCTTGTACCCACCTCCCACATCTTGGCGGCCATCTTGTACCCACCTCCCACATCTTGGCGGCCATCTTGTACCCACCTCCCACATCTTGGCGGCCATCTTGTACCCACCTCCCACATCTTGGCGGCCATCTTGTACCCACCTCCCACATCTTGGCGGCCATCTTGTACCCACCTCCCACATCTTGGCGGCCATCTTGTACCCACCTCCCACATCATGACACTCGCGGCCATCTTGTACCCACCTCCCACACATCACGCATGCGCACACCCCCAATAACCCCCAAATGCCCATACACTTATGACGTCACACCAGGTTCTGCGCATGCGCAGTGGGGGGCATTCGACCGAATTTGCGTTATGTATACTACTCCCGTTGAACTCAGCAACAGCTCATGTATTGTATATATCTGACGACATCGGGTACTGTTAATGAGCGGAGAGAGCATGCATCCCAGAGAACCAGGGCAGACAACATTCTCACACCTTTCTTAAACAAAGGGAGGTCGAAATCTGCTGTAATCTGACAAATGTGGTTGGGTCTTATTCAAGGAATGTGTCATGGCATTCGTGGCAAGTGACGTAGTTCAGGAAATAATGACGAACATTTCAACGCGAGGGCTCTCTATAACATTGTGACGAGTATTATGACGCTTAAAAGTGACGTTTTGGAACCGCACATCCGACATTAAGACGAGTCTACTGAGGAAGGGAAGTGCGCTGATGGAGGAAAGGCGAATAAATGTGATGCTTTGAAGCAAGTTGCCATCTCGACTCATGTACTGACAGACGGCAAAACATATTAATTGACCATTACAGCGCACGGTTGACATTACGATAATTAAGATATTTGTTTATATATACAGTTCCTGAATGGTACGAGAATGTCATGAAGGAAAGCTTAAGAGATATAGAATTTATGCCAGTGATCGTTTTGCTGAGGCACGAGTACTTACACGTACTGATGCATGACGAAGTGGTCCGTTCATATTTTTGTACAGGTGTATTAAAATGAATCGAGAAAATGTGACATTGTCCCAAAGGACGACAATTCCACTGAAACTGACTGGACAAATATTTAACGAGGTTTTGAATAAAAGCGTCTAGTCCGTCATTCAATATTCAGCCGTCGTCCATTAAAGAATTTCCGCTTCCATAATCCAAACACTTAATTCATATAATTTCATTAGCACCAAATTAAAAGAATAAATAATAGTATACATACAACTAGGCTAGTTTCCTGCAAGAGAGAAGCGGTCAACAGTTTTCAATGATGCCGCCAAGACATCATGATGTTCCAGAAATATCAAATCCGTATCGCTGATCAATATTCTTACTTCATATCATTTTCGTTGAAAAATCGTTATCTCAGATAATCTTTGATTGTGACCATACTGCCCCTAACCCCGGGTTGAGCGGAATTAGACACAATTTACGAAACGTAACGTCATAGATCTTGCATGCTGGGCTCGTATTTTACTATCAGCGTGCGATAGAAACTTTGGGTGGAGGATATAGCCTTGTTTTATAAATTTCTGCAATAATAATTTGTGTCGTAGATTTTACATCGCCAGATTTAACATAGGATCTAGCCTGTGCTACTAGGCGAGAGAGATATATATATATATACGTCATATGCAGCTCCCACTGGAATATTGCTGTCAAGAAAGGGATTGTTTATAATTACGATGTTGAAATTGTAATCATCTCTTTTTTCGTAAAGGTCGGCGAGACGGTCAATAAGGTCCTGATGAGGGGTTGTAGTATACAGAATCGAGAATTCCCATATTGACACATATCTGTAGGGTATTTGTTAAAACAGAACAGCTTGCTCGCAAATTTCATAATGTGAATCACTTCTCGAGAAAAAATCCTCAGATACGAACGATAATTATCATTCCAATACAAACTGTTGGTGAAACCAGGTTTCCTTAATCCATGGCTTTGAGGAGATTTTAAGAATTGGTATTTTAAGATCCATCAAGGACGAGAAAATCATTAATGGAAATTCTTCCTAACTTAATTGTCAAGAGTTGACATGCACGGTCACGCCGAAAGCAGATACAATCTGAATTTGCTCAGATTGGAGACCTTTGACGGTGCCCGCGGGAAGATATTTTCAATTCTGCTGTTGTCGAGTCCATGTGCATTCTTGTGATACAAGTTTCTGGAGCTTGGAACCAGTTAGACACTGCGGTATCAACCCTTCATACGCACATACCAAGCGACGGAATAGAGATATATTTTCAATCATAGAAATTGCTTGTAGGAAAAGCATTAGCAAGAACTAAATTATCGAGCAATCTGACCACATGTAATAAACCCCAGATTGTTTCACATTTGGCGTCAAATCGAATTCAGTGCCATATTATTGGCCATGATTAACTCGGAAACAGGAAAATAAATGTTGGTTTACTCGTCGTCAATAACACCCATAACTAAAACTAGAAACTTCCAAGCCAGAATCAATTGCTTGATATAGACATGAAGCCCACTAAGACATGGGCTCCATGATACAGATGAAAGTAGCTCGTATAATAGTGAATGAGTTAAGATTTAACGTCGCTTTCAACAATATTCCAGACACATCACGGCGATCCCATAATAGTCGCCTCCTGCGACAAGTTTAGGGTAACTGGGGTTGCAATCTGGTATAGGGAGGGGGAAGGCAAGAGCGAGAGAGATGAGAAAGGCTGAAAAGCTCAGGAGAGAGAAAAAGTGATAAAAGAGGTAAAAGTATGATAGGAAAGGGACTCCTGACACAAGAAAGGGAAAGAAAGAATGAAAGGAAAGATACCCCGGAACCCCTTGGGGCTAGCTCGTTTAGTAGTTCTATATTCACTAGATCTTACCAGAAGCGACTTAGCGTGATTTAGCGTGATTTTAAGTTTATTATTCTATCAGTAAGTAGTAGTGGTTTGATGATATTCGTATTTCTGCCATGAACGTTTCTAAGTGCTACGTTGCTCCCCAGGTTGAGAACACATGTGATGCAATTTAAATCGGGGCAAAGCCATACTTCTGAAGCAGAGTGAGTCTCACTATGTCTTAACTAATTTCGAAGAGGGAGACGCGCGCGTGTTGGCGTTCTTCCTCCTTATTAGCAGCCCAAACCAAGACTGATACTTAGAAAACACTGGAAACCATATTCTTGGCCGACGCTCCACTCGATCCACTTTCGCTCGTAGACATTTGGCATTAATAACTACGCAATCTTTATCGGCAAAAACAACAAATATGCTATACGGATAATTTACTGAAATATTATCCACAGAGAGACTGTGCTTAGAATGCCTCACTATATCGGTGAGATGGAAACATCCCCGGATTACCACCAACACAGAAGCAATTACGGTCAGTGAGTTAATCGTCCTTTATTCCAGCGGAGGTCTAAGGTTACCTTCTTGTGTCCTTAACCGTAGTCAACTATAGGCTGTAATTTACGACTTGGCAATTCTTCAAATTTCCTTAAGTTTCTCAGACACAGTGTTGTCTTCGAGAAAATGTCTTTAGATTGCACCAGAGCGGGTACGATAATGAATACAACAGGGGACTCACTTCCTGGTCTTGTTCTTTGAAGTTTGAGCAATGGGATATAAGTGAAACAGCATCTATTTGAAATATGATGGTTATCTATAATGGGTTAAGGCTGTATATATGCATTGCCTCTTTGTAGCGCGTACATGTGTATCCGTGCGACTAATCAGAGGGAATCATTTAGCATTTCATGCGCCAGGCTTCCGTATACTGTGTAGGAAAATATCCAGCTTCAGAGCAGCGAACACGTATGGTCGACACACAAATATTCAATTCCTAGTTATAGGCAATCAGAAAAGTAGTTATTTTTTAGATTGATCATCACGTTATACTGATAAATACCTCAGTTGCACATTACTGAGAGAACAAAGACGAGCCTGTCTGTGCAGTAACCCGTGCAAATCAAATGAAATGGTTCGTATATATTTTCACTTTGCCTTATCTTACAACCTAGGAGAGCATTTTGAACTGGTGATAGCTGGCATAATTCCGTGTAATATTTGAAAAATTATACATTGTTCCAAGCATAATGAGACTTTCTTTGAATATTTGGAAAATCGAGTAATTATGTCAGTTATCACCAAAATATTGTCCTGGATTAAAAGATAGTGCAAAATGAAATTATACGAAGCATTAGCTGATCAACTAAAGTCACAGGAAACATTCAGAAAGTGTTGTATTCATCACTTTTAAGTGTTAAAAGCAACATTTTAAGTTGTTGCATCCAACACTTTAAAGTGGTGAAACAACACTTTCTAAATGCTTTCCCTCCTCCAACCCTCTAAATGTTTAATCTAACGTTTGCGTTTTAAGAGTGTACTATCATGACATTATCTCCAGTTTAACACGTGAGAGAGAGAGAGAGAGAATTAAGGTTTAACGTCGATTTCAGTTTAACACGTGGTTTTCATCTTAACCCATAACAACATATATCATTTTTAATTGTTCTGTTGGGTTGTGTCTAATCTACAGACGGCTTGTCTCACCAGCTTGTGCATGAATATATATATCAAATATGATCAAAACCAGATCAGTACCTCAGGGAGATAAAATCACGCAATATTATTTGATAACTGTTATCCAACATAACACTGTTCTGGACTGTCGGCGCTGTCGACACTATGTGACGATATTTCCAAGCAATCTATCAAAACAGGAACTGTGATATCTGCGACTTAAACTAAAAAATGTCTTCATCCAGTATATTCAACTATATAAATCTAAATTGTGTGTCAGGGGAAAATAATATATGTTTCAGCAGGCGATGACCTTATCGGGACATGAGGTTTATGATTAGAACATTGCACTGAAAGATGCTGTAAAAACACACCACAATGCTCTTGTGTGTATTTCAGCGCAATTACTTAAGGGCGAACGATACAAGATAAATATATCTGGCGATTGACATGGTAAGATATTCAGTTTCATCACTAATGACAGAAGTTTGATTGACACGATAACAATGAAGCGGTGAACACGAGACATTGTCAGGAGAGGGATATTAATATTGTCTGCCTGCAGGGTGACGAGATAAATATGACACACGAAACTTTGTTCCATCTATATCGATCATTTTCTGCGAGTAATTTAAAATTAGCCGAGAAGGAACATTTTTCAGTTGACCCATGTTAAATCTGCATTTTTAATTAGTACAGGTGCTGTTGATCCTTAAGAGGGGATGAATTTTCGTTGAATATCTCACTTGCGAAGGACGAAACTAGATAAACAGAACATACATTGTCTTAACTAACTGAAGTTACATTTGTCTTACGAATAATAGTCTACGGGCTTCGCTTACTTTTAAGTATGAGCTTTGGAGTGCCACAACAACCGTGTGACCACTATTAACTGTTACTCTCTGTAATAGGAGGATCGTTCGATATCGTTTGACGATCAAGTCTGTCTCTAGGATTTCCCCAAACTCGGAAGACAATTTCAATTGTCCCACGAATGCCATGTAGCCAAGTCGGGCTAAATGAGGGGGCCTCCCCCCAACCCTTCACACTTTCCACTCATTGGAAATATTTGAAATTGTAGACTTCCTTTGACTTGCGTCCACTTTATGTACCGATATACGCGGGATGCCTTCATATTCCGGGGTTAAGCCACAGAGACCGAAGATCAATCTGGCGGATCTCATTGCTTCGGCACCGCGTAGTGTTTGCAGTGATCGTAATGATTGGCTACATGCACTAGAATATTGGTAATCCATATCAGAAACTAAGTTACATGGACTTACCTTCACAGTGATGTAGTTAGCGTTGGAAATTGTTGCCTATTCTTCGTATGTTTACTTAAAGGTTCATTGGTAATGTCCAGAACAAGAACGGAAAGATGTATAACGTGAATTACTTAGAGCAGAGTTACCAGAGCTCTCCCCAACTCTCCGATATATCCACAACAGCGTTCTATCGGGAGCTGTGACTGCTACCCCGGCTCGCGTACTTCATAACGATTGACTAGCCTCGTTGACGCCTGATGATGGGATTGCGGCTGTGTTGGCTCTAAATCCTCACAAAGACCAATCAACTGCGTCCGATTCACAAGGGAACCGTGACGGGATATATACCAGGCCTGTACAACTCGTCATATAGTGCATATAACAATTGATAATATTTATCCGAAATCAGGGATTCACATCTGTCGAAAGTAGTACCCTTGGGGAATATATTCTCTTTAATCCCACGCTCGCGTAGACTTTCACGGGATGATCCAGATCAACCTACCCAGAAGTTGGCTCAGATACATATGTAGGCTTGAATGAGAGCACATGGATTATGAAAATGAATACAACTAGAAACAACGCAAACCATGAGCATCTATTCGTCATGTCTTACAATTATTCTCCAACCAGGGACGATTACATCATTTATGTAAATATATTTACTACAGCAGAGTAAACCTTTGGCGTCTATTCGTCTTGCCTTACATTTATTCTCCAACCAGGGACGATTACATCATTTATGTAAATATATTTACTGCAGCAACACAAACCTTTGGCGTCTGTTCGTCTTGCCTTACATTTATTCTTCAACCAGGGACGATTAAATCATTTATGTAAATATATTTACTGCAGCAAAGCAAACCCTGATCATCTATTCGTCTTGTCGTACATTTATTCTCCAACCAGAGACGATTACATTATTTATGAAAATATATTTACTGCAGCCGCGTAAACCCTGAGCGCCTATTCATCTTGTCTTACATTCATTCGCCAACCAGAGACGATTAAATCATTCATGTAAATATATTTACTGCAACAACGCAAAACCTGAGCGTCTATTCGTCTTGTCTCAAAGTTATTCTCCAACCAGAGACGATTACATCATTTGTGAAAATTTATTTACTGCAGCAACGCAAACTCTGACCGTCTATTCATCCTGTTTTACACTTATTCTCCGACCAGAGACCATTACATCATTGGTTAAAATAAATTTACTGGAGCAACGCAAATCTTGATAGTCTGTTCCTCATGTCTTACAATTATTCTCCGAAAGGTGTTTTTCATCATTAATGAAGTATATTTACTGCAGCACACAAACCCTGAGCGTCTACTCATAATGTCGTACATTTATTCTCCGGCCAGAGACCATAACATCATTAGTTAAACTAAATTTACTGCAGCAACGCAAATCTTGATAGTCTATTCCTAATTTCTTACATTTATTCTCCGACCAGTGTCGATTTCATCATTAATGAAGTATATACATCATTATCAAATCATTATTAAATTTACCAGCAGCACTGCAGACTATTTATCTTTGGTTGAACGTCCATTCGTCATGTCTACAGACAGCCCCAACGACACATCATATTTAGACCTATATCTCTATAAAAATGAAGCGGACTTTCTCTCTCGTCGACTTTATGACAAAAGAGATGATTACAATTTCGACATCGTAAACTATCCCTTTCTGGAGAGTAATATTCCAGTGGGATACGCATATGGCGTATACAAATCTCGCCTGGTAGCATTTGCTAGATCCTGTGTTAAATGTGAGTGACGATTTTAATCATCGTCACAGAACATTATTGCAGAACCCTATAAAACAGGGCGATATACCACCAAGCGCCCCCACTCAAAGTTTCTAAAATTTGGCGATACATATCGCATTCTGATAGCAAAATATTAACGTGCAAGATTTATGGCGTTACGTTTCGTAACTTGTGTATAATTCCGCTTAACCCGGGACAAAGGGGCCGTGTGAATCCTTGTACTTCAAGATCGTCATGATGTTCATATGAACAGTCATATTCAAAGCGTGACTGGTATACATCGTTCTCTAGTTGAAAACTTCACAACGAATATCATATGGATTAAGAATACTGATCAGCGATTCTGATTTGATATTTTTGAAACATCACGATGTCTTGCCGACATCATCGAAAGCTGTTGACCGCTTCTCTCTTGCAGGAAACTAGACTATGTTTATGAATACTATGATTGTCTTTTTGATTGATGTTATATGAATTATGGAATATGTCTTGGGATGATGGACGCGGATAATCTTTAATCAACGAGGGCTCAATTATGAATGACGGACCAGACGCTTGTAATTACGTTGATTCTTCTGTCAGAGTCGAGTACAGCATTTATTTATCGATAATCGTAAGGCTTTCGTCTACACCCTCAGCATTTAAATCCCTAAATTGGTGAATTAACGTCCGTCGTCCACATAAGAATTGATGTCCATAACGTCCGTCATCCACACAAGCATTGATGTCCATACCGTCCGTCATCCACACAAGAATTGATGTCCATAACCTCCGTCATCCACACAAGAATTGATGTCCATAACGTCCGTCATCCACACAAGAATTGATGTCTATAACGTCCGTCATCCACACAAGAATTAATGTCCATAATGTCCGTCATCCACACAAGAATTGATGTCCATAACGTCCGTCATCCACACAAGAATTAATGTCCATAACGTCCGTCATCCACACAAGAATTGATGTCCATAACGTCCGTCATCCACACAAGAATTGATGTCCATAACGTCCGTCATCCACACAAGAATTGATGTCCATAACGTCCGTCATCCACACAAGAATTGATGTCCATAACGTCCGTCATCCACACAAGAATTGATGTCCATAACGTCCGTCATCCACACAAGAATTAATGTCCATAACGTCCGTCATCCACACAAGAATTGATGTCCATAACGTCCGTCATCCACACAAGAATTGATGTCCATAACGTCCGTCATCCACACAAGAATTTCCGCGCCAATATTCGAAAACCCTATTTCGTGTGAAAACACAAATTCCAAATGTGTATGAAAGATATGATCCCTCTGCTGAAACATTTCATGAGATGTACCTGGTCATACTTTCTGGTCCGTCCCATAATCGACGATGTATTTCAAGGTCGTTTTGGTCACATGCTACATGGGCAGAGGCGTAATTTGTCAGAGTGACCATTCTTCTTCCAGTCTACGGAATAATATGACTCATTATCATCCCATAATCTTGTTCATAATTAGTGCCCTCTAGTACTTTTATGCGTTGTCATTTGAGCGGTATTTAGACATATGAAGGAACAAATGATCCCGTTACTAACGCGGATAAATTAACGTATATCTGGACTAACGCAACAAACCATAACGCATACAAGCTACAAGCACATGTACATGAATAGCGATTATCAAAAACCTTAATCCAGAACGAGGAAAACATGTAAAATGGACAAAATTGACAAAAAGATGAGAGCATCTCAATGAAATGAAAGGTTACAATGTTTCAGAGACGATATACAGGAAACATTGCTTTCATTCAACAAATAAGTCGTTTTAGCTGGAGCAGCATCGGTCATTCATCCCAAACCCAATTATATGCAAGAGAAAAACGATCAAACATAACATTTCCCAGTCTCTCGGCCAAATTCTGTAGACTACAAACCTACATTCAATTACCTCAATGAATAAAAACCAAAGGGGCTGCTGAGTGGCCACTTAATTTATAAATACTACAACATTACGATGTAAAATGTTTGATGTTCGCGATATTTATATACAAGAAGAAGGAGACAATAAGTTGATTACACATGACAATCAATGCCCAAGCTGATCAGTACGTACAGAAGGAAGTTCAGCGGACGTTCCTTCTCTCAGGGTATTATTATGTTGTTTGTGCAAAAAATTGGCGGACGAAATTCTTCAGTAGGAAAATTGTACTAATTTGAGCAGCGATAATATGAACCCAGCGTCCGGAGCACAATATCGAAAAAAATACTTTGTAGAGCCCAATGTGCGTAGTTATTGGAAAAAGCACTTTATTTGCATCGTTTTGTCATGCCTTCGAGCGAATAAGATCTTTCTATCATGCCTTCAAGCGATTAGGATCTTCCTACCATGCCTTCAAGCGATTAAGATCTTCCTATCATGCCTTCAAGCGATTAGGATCTTTCTATCATGCCTTTAAACGATTAAGATCTTCCTATCATGCCTTCAAGCGAATAAGATCTTTCTATCATGCTATCAAGCGATTAAGATATTTCTATCATGCCTTCAAGCGATTAAGGTCTTTCTATCATGCCTTCAAGCGATTAAGGTCTTTCTATCATGCCTTCAAGCGATTAAGGTCTTTCTATCATGCCTTCAAGTGATTAAGGTCTTTCTATCATGCCTTCAAGCGATTAAGGTCTTTCTATCATGCTTTCAAGCGATTAAGATATTTCTACCATGCCTTCAAGCGATTAAGGTCTTTCTATCATGCCTTCAAGCGATTAAGGTCTTTCTATCATGCTTTCAAGCGACTAAGATATTTCTACCATGCCTTCAACCGATTAAGGTCTTTCTATCATGCCTTCAAGCGATTAAGATCTTTCTACCATGCCTTCAGGCGATTAAGGTCTTTCTATCATGCCTTCAAGCGATTAAGGTCTTTCTATCATGCCTTCAAGCGATTAAGGTCTTTCTACCATGCCTTCAAGCGATTAAGGTCTTTCTATCATGCCTTCAAGCGATTAAGGTCTTTCTATCATGCCTTCAAGCGATTAAGGTCTTTCTATCATGCCTTCAAGCGATTAAGGTCTTTCTATCATGCCTTCAAGCGATTAAGGTCTTTCTATCATGCCTTCAGGCGATTAAGATATTTCTACCATGCCTTCAAGCGATTAAGGTCTTTCTATCATGCCTTCAAGTGATTAACATCTTTCTATCATGCCCTCAAGCGGTTAATGTCTTTCTATCATGCCTCTAAGCGATCAAGATCTTCCTATCATGCTTTCAAGCGATTAAGATATTTCTATCATGCCTTCGAGCGATTACGACCTTCAAGCGATTAAGATCTTTCTATCATGCTTTCAAGCGATTAAGATCTTTCTACCATGTCTTCAAGCGATCAAGATCTTTCTATCATGCTTTTAAGCGATTAGGATCTTTCTATCATGCCTTTAAGCGATTAAGATCTTTCTATCATGCCTTCAAACGATTAAGGTATATATATTATGCCTTCAAGTGATTAAGATCTTTCTATCATGCATCTAAGCGATCCAGATTTTTCTATCATGCTTTCAAGCGATTATGATATTTCTATCATGCCTTCGAGCGATTACGATCTTTCTGTTATGCCTTCAGGCGATTAAGATCTTTCTATCATGCCTTCAAGCGATTAAGATCTTTCTATCATGTCTTCAAGCGGTTAAGATCTTTCTACCATGCTTTCAAGTGATTAAGATCTTTCTACCATGCCTTCAAGCGAGTAAGATCTTTCTATCATGCTTTCAAGCGATTAAGATATTTCTATCATGCCATCTAGCGATTACGATCTTTCTATCATGTCTTCAAGCGATTAAAATCTTTCTATCATGCTTTCAAGTGATTAAGATCTTTCTATCATGCTTCAAGCGATCAAGATCTTTCTATCATGCATTCAACCGATTAAGATCTTTCTATCATGCCTTCAAGCGTTTAAGATATTCAACTCGTTTCTCAATTTTAGAATTTTCAAGCGGTAGTTTGATATTGTATTTTATTGGCTATCTAGTCATGTTGGCATCACGGGCAGTACTAAAACTGATACAAAGGATATTAAAGCAGTCCTAGACCCTATAAGGTTGACCCGCGCGAAGTTCCTGTAGACCGTGTAGTTGTACAACTTTTTTCTTTCTGTGATAGACATTTAAAAGTCGGCGTACATTACACATGGCTATTCTATGGATAACAACATCTTTATTGCTGTAAGCACCACAGCTTGAAGTTGTTATCCATAGACTAGCCTTGTGTCGGGTAGTTTTTCCTTTATGAGGAAGCTTTTAATGTTTATGGAATACTCGGGTTGACAATAAACTTCATGAGTTTGAACCAACCATAGGTTATTCTCGTCTTAGCATTCAGAAACGTGTTGATCAGATTGATCAGACTTTAACTAGTCGTAGAATCCGTCATTCACGATTGGTTCTATCAAAATTTACTAATAGATGAAGAGGCTCCAATCATATTCCATGACATGCGAGACTCACATTCCAGCATTTTAATGAACTGTGTAGAGCTTCTTTTTATTGTGTAGCCAGTTTGGAGAATCTTTTAGTTCTTGTGAGAGAAGAGTTGATAACTGGTTTGTTAAATTAATTTTAATATAAACACATGTTCTTTGATACGTTTATCTTTCGTTATTAGACGTTGTTAGATGTTTTTTAAAGTCTTCAGATAGAGTTTAACATCGTCAGACGCTCGACAGCCGAAATATTGCTGAAAGCTGAACGCGACTTTAAGGATAGCTGGCCCCTTAGAGGCAGTTTTTGCACCCCCGTGACAATTTGTCGTCTGTATCAATAAATATACAAAATAACCATAATAAACTGTATATTTTATGAAAGCGTACATCGTAGGGATTCCAACTATATGATTTGTATAACCGACACTGCTACTGTGTAGAAAATATTCCAATTTTAAAAAATTAAAATGAAAACAATAGCGTCCATTTTCCAATTGAAATTTCATGAAAACTGTTGGTCTTGTTTCAACTTTGGTGGTATACCTTGATAGGAGACAATTCGAACTAGTAAACTATATCTCATTTTTTTTAATTTTTGCCTGGTTTTGTTTTTACAGCTATTTTACTAAAATAAATTGAAAAAACTGTACTATTTTACAGTCGTTAGTCTTAAAAGTTAAATAATTTAAAAACTAATCCCAACTTACAAAAAGGGAGATAAAGTTTACTAGATCACATTATAAGTAACAAGCATGCCAAATTTCAAAAGCGTAGCATGGATACTTTTCAAGAAATAAACGTTTAAATCTCGGATTTTGTACAAAAATGAAAGGCTAGAAATCGGGCAAAATGTATCCAGCTATACATCTGATGAATTAATCCAAATGTTTTGCTTGAATTCTATTGTCAAATACATTTTTAATCTGTCTAATGGGACCTACTCGAATTCCTGTTTATTCTGGATAACTATTACACTAAGTTTTTTCATCAAGGCGGTTTAAAGTCCAATTTAAACTTTAAAAACTTGTTAAAACTTGATCAGCTGAGAATTGTTCACACCTGTGTAGATCACTTCACGGCGGGTGTCTGAGTGAAGTGTCACTGTTATAGTTAGAAACAAAAATACGGATGTTTGCATGGTTTTGATCAGAAGGGGATAGATTAATGTAAATAAGTAGGACTAATAGATAATTAGCTTACCATAATACTGCAGAAATGAGTTTTGGAAAGGGGAATTTAACAGACAAAAATAATAGTAGCCAAGCCCAAGCTAAGGCAATCTGTTTAATTGTTCCAGTGCCTCGGAAACTAAAGTTTTAATCCTAATATTGAAGCACTTCTATTTATAATTTTGATTTCATTTTTTCACCAAATGTTAGAGAAAATAGTGAATATTTGAATGAAGAAATAAAAAAATGACCAATTTTGACCCTCTAAGGGGACAGCTATCCTTAATCAATTACGTAGCAAACAAGGGAAGAAGAGAAAAAGTTAAACTTGTTTCGTAACGATCACAGCTATCTTTTTTTTTGTGCCTGGTCGACCATTTTGAAATAACCAGTGATATCTATATGTTCTTAGGTTTTGGTGATCATAATATGTTATATTTGGGGTTTCGGTCGTAATTCTGATGAGAGACGGATGGCTACCAAATTTTGAATTTACCGCGTGTGCTGGAGAAGTTCAATGAAGTGATCCTTGGTTAATCAACCTTAAATGTCTGTACCTGGAAAGTTATTCCCAGTATATATTCATTTGTACCACCGACTTTAATATCGAGCAGGGCGTGATGGTCATCAATTTGTGATCTTATGGGAGTGCAGAAGCAACCCCAACGATCTTGAATCGCCAGCAGACATAATTTGTCCCAATTATGGCAAAGTACCATAGTACCATGCATATGTTGGCGATCCCGTATTCAGATACAAAATGAAGGACAAATAGGTGATGGCACATGATATTCAAGAACTATGGAAATGGAACGAAATGAAATTTTTGAAACCTTAGAATGCCTCTCTATCTCCCTCTCTCTCGATAATATTTATAGTATGGGTTTTTCTGTGATTTTGGTCCTGATGCTATCAATTATTTAGGTTTTCTATAATGGTCGTGTTAATTCTTCTTGAAGACGGCTGCCTACTGAACATTGGTTCTGGTGCATGTGAATATCGATACTTGAAAACTGACTCATCGTAAAATTGTCCTTCCACAAAGAACCGATCCCCGATAGATATCCATTTATAAAAAAGCCTTTACTATCGAACAAGATGCGATGTTTAATGGTTTGGGATGCTTTTAGTGTGTAAAGGTGACCCCATTGATCTTAAATCTTCAACATTCTCTCTAGATCATGACAGTAGTAATGTAAGAGCAGCACAGACCTTATTTTCCAGGGAGGTAACTCTTGGTTCCTTCTTCCGCCAGGGGGCGCTCTTGTAGGTATGACGTCACTTCCGGTCTGGGTGAATGGAGCGTGACCTGGGAACATGATAGGATATGTACTGACCTGTCTGTGGGGTTTTTCCACAATGTCGTTCACCTCCGTGTCTTTTCGGGTACGTCCGTACTTTTCCCGCTAGAATTTCGCTGTCGTCTGCTTGGGGTTGTCACGTGCCGAACACCTGGCTCCCCGAATTGCAACATTGTTGCACGTTCGCTACAATGTTGCGGCATCGTGAACACCTGGCCTGGCGTCTGCGTGAGTGAGTTCACGTGCCGAACACCTGGCTCCCCGAGATCAAGGCATCTCCAGACTTGTTCTGGGTTGTGCAGTTCTGCCATGCAGAGGACGGGTACTAGGAATGCATATTAAATCTATAGACAAAGTGTATGGAAATAGACGTTTTGGGGTCTAGGTGGGCCACTAGTGGGTCGATGGAGTCGTATGAGGTATCAAGTCCCTGGACTATATGCAGGCACTTTCAAAAACCGGTATCGAGTACTGACCTGTCTGTGGTGTTTTTCCACAATGTCGTTCACCTCCGTGTCTTTTCGGCAGAGAACGGGTACTAGGAATGCATATTAAATCTATAGACAAAGTGTATGGAAATAGACGTTTTGGGGTCTAGGTGGGCCACTAGTGGGTCGATGGAGTCGTATGAGGTATCGAGTCCCTGGACTATATGCATGCACTTTCAAAAACCGATCCATTCAAAGCCCGTTCCTTCTCATTCACCAAACGCTATATAGACGATCTTCTCGCTGTGGATAATCACTATATAAATGACGCAGTGAAGGATATATATCCATCTTCACTGGATTTGAAGGAAACTACAGATAGCCCTACAGGCACATCATATTTAGATCTCTATCTCTATAAAAATGAAGCGGGCATTCTCTCTCGTCGACTTTATGACAAAAGAGATGATTACAATTTCGACATCGTAAACTATCCCTTTCTGGATAGTAATATTCCAGTGGGACCTGCATATGGCGTATACATATCTCGCTTAATAGCATTTGCTAGATCCTGTGTTAAATGTGATGATTTTCATCAACGTCCCAAAACATTGTTGCAGAAACTTATAAAACAGGGCTATTCCACCAAGCGCCTCCACTCAAAGTTTCTCAAATTTGGCGATACATATCGCATGCTGATAGCAAAATACGAACGTAGCGTGCAAGATCTATGGCGCTACGTTTCGTAACTTGTGTCTATTTCCGCTCAACCCGGGGCTAGGGGCCGTATGAACCCATGTACTTCAAGATGCTGATGGTACTCATATGAACAGTCACAATCAAAGCGTGACTGAGACACATCATTCTTTGGATGACGACTTTACAGCGATTATTATGGATAAAGAATACTGATCAGCGATACGGATTTGATATTTTTGGAACATCATGATGTCTTGCCGGCATCATTGAAAACTGTTGACCGCTTCTCTCTTGCAGGAAACAAGCCTATGTTTATATATACTATGATTGTCTTTTTGAATTTGGTGCTAATACTGTTATATGGAATATGGAATAGGTCTTTGGATTATGGACGCGGATATTCTCTAATGGACGAGGGCTGGATTATGAATGACTAGACGCTTGTAATCAATGTGAAGCATTCGTGAAGGTGCATCCGACAGGCTGGGTGTGGGGTTGAAATATCGTCATTCTGCGCATGCGCGGTAGACAAAGGGTATGGAAATAGCCGTTTTGAGGTCTAGGTGAGCCACTAATGCACCGATAGGGTCGAGTGAGGTATCAATGTGAAGCCTATGTGAGGAGGCATCCCACTGGGTGGATGTGGGGTCGCAAAATCGTCATTCAGCGCATGCGCAATAGACACAGGGTATGAAAATAGACGTTTTGGGATCTAGGTGAGCCACTAATGAGCCGATGGAGTTGAGTGAGGTATCAATGTGAAGCATATGTGAGGGGGCATCCGATTGGACTAGTATCTCGGCCGTTGTCAACATTCTGCGCATGAGCAGACAGGGAATTCTGGGAAAAGGGTGTGGAAATAGACGTTTTAGGGTTTAGGTGAGCCCCTAATGATCCTATGGTGTCGTATGAGGTCCTATTTTGAAGCTGTCGTGAGGGAGCATCCGCCTGGGCTAGTGTGTCGTTCGTTGTCAATAGTCTGCGCATGCGCAGTCTGGCCGTAGTATAGAAACAGACGTGTTGGGGTTTAGGTGGGCCACTAATGGGCCGATCGGATCGAGTGAGGTATCAATGTAAAGCATACGTGAGGGAATATCCAACGGGCTGGGTGTGACGTGGAACTGACGTCATTCTGCGCATGCGCAGTAGAGAAAGTGTATGGAAATAGACGTTCTGGGGCCTAGGCGAGCCACTAATGGGCCGATGGAGTCGAGTGAGGTATCCATGTGAAGCATATGTGAGGGAGCAACCGCCTGGAGTAGTGTATCGGCCGTTGTCCACATTCTACGCATGCGCAGACAGGGAATTGTGGGAAACGGGTGTGGAAATAGACGCTTTTGCGGTCTAGGTGGGCCACGAATGGTCCGATGGAGAGTCGAGTGAGGTATCGAAGTGAAGCATTCGTGAAGGGGCATCCAGTCATGGATGGGTGCATGTAAAATTAGGGGTATGACGTCACTTCCAGTTTGGGTGAATGGGGCGTGACCTTGGAACATGAAAGGACATGTACTGACCTGTCTGTGGGGGTTTTCCCGCCAGAATTTCGCTGACTTCTGTGCGGCATCCGGGTATGAATGAGGGTCTGTGTGAATGGGGTGTGACCTGGGAACATGATAAGAATGCATGTACTGACCTGTCTGTGGGGGTTTTCCCGGCCCGGCCCGGCCCGGCCCGGCCCGCCCCGCCCCGGCCCGGCCGCAGCGCGCAGGCTACTCCGGCCGCAGCACGCGCGCGCGCGCGGTTTCTCCGGCCGTACGCCCGCGCGCGTCATCACCGGCAGTGCGCGGATGAATGTCGGGTCAAAGGTCACATCCAGGTCAAAAGGTTTCCCTTTCGGCAAGGTTCGGCAACAATGTTGCGGCATCGATATACAGAGCTTGAACCCAAAAAGGGGATTGTAAATTAACCTGGGAAGGGTGGGCAGTTCCATTTGGACCAATCAGCGGTAGAGAAAAAGAGCAAATGAGCGATCGATAAAAAGAACCAATGGACGGGTACTAGAATTTCGCTCATGTCTGCGCCTACATCCGGGTACTGGAATGCTTTCGCCTACGTCCGCGCCTACATCCGGGTACTTCTATGTAGGTATATAAAAGTGGAAATGTTTAGGGCATTGTTGCATTCATTGCCCTGCCGATCGGAGCTACCTGACCAGCCTACCTGACCAGCCTGAGCCTATCTGACGAGAGGAGCTACTTGCCTGAGCCTCACCAGCCTGAGCCTGCCTCACCGGAGCTATACCATGAGACGAGGAGAAGATTTTCCAGGGGATCCAGGAGCGCCTCCGGCGCTGTAATCTTTGTTGTTGTTGCTCTCTTTTTTGGACTAACCCATCAGAATAGTACGTATCACGGACTACACCCATAGAGCTACGTCTAGGCGCGCATGTGTGACATGGTCTATAAAACACGTCCCTCTGGATCCCACACCTTCATTTCTACGGTTGCAAAGCCATGACGGAAATCCAGCCCTATGCGACTCGCATTTTACAGCATGCCACCGTGGTTAATTCACTCACGGGTTACCGAGCAGTGGTTCGGTCCATGTTTTCAGATGGCGACGACAACGAGGTGGGGCGACGCCAGATCCTGAACGAGTTCACAGAAGCGATCCTCGACAGAGTGCACTCGATGGAGAGGTGTGCCATCACTCACCACTACTGGACTATGACAGCCATCCTTGATGCTCGGGCTATGGACCACGAGCGCTCACGCCGGAATCAGCGACGGCTAGTTGGCCTAGTCATGGTCTGTGCCCTATTGACCCTGGCACTGTGGCATTGACAGTGGGACCTGACTATAAATACGAGGGTCAGACACAGTGTGCGTCATTCACCGATCGTCATTGGGTCAACCATGTCACCAGTTCTACGAGCCATCCTTCCCCTTACACCCCGGGTGGGGTTACACGTCTATGAAGATAAAGTCACCCTCGTGGAAGACCGTGGAGATGTTTGCTGGTCGCGCTGAGACCGTATCGAATACGGTTACGCTACACCGTGACGACTGGACCAAATTTAAACGGGTGTTGAGCGGCGAGCTCGACGGAGACCTCATGCACATAGACAATGCCATCTACGTACACCGTGGACCCTTCTTTCGCTACCAAGACCCTACGCGAGGCTTCACCCTAGACGCCGATCTGTGGACAGCCTTCGAGAAAGTGGTGCCTATCGTGGACCAGCTGTTTACACCGGACGAGCGGTCATCAGACGAGTTGGAGTGGGCTCGTGCCCTGAGAGAATCGGCGGCAGAGCCCAATGAACAAATGTCTAGCAATGAACCAGACGACGATGCCATTGATTACCCGGCTAGACTTTGACCACCCGATCCTTTGATCTCACGGGGTTCTCCCTATAAATACGAGAGACAGTCAAATCTGGTACCATTCACGTACTGACCATGACAGAGCATGCGGATAAGGTCGATATCATGGAGGAGGTGGGAGACATCTGTGATGCGGACCCTACACAACTGTGCCCGGCCCACATTCGTCTGTCCCGGGAGAGCTGGACCAAATTCAAACGGGTGTTGTCTGGTGAACTGGACGGCGACCTCATCCACTTGTGTCACGATGTGTACATCCGACGCAGCCCTTTCTTTGCTCAATTGGCTCGGCTAGATGGGGGTACAGTGCATTTTACCCTTCACCCTGATCTATGGTCTGCATTGGAAGATGCCGTGGTAGATGTGGATCAAGTGCTTATCAAGCGGTCATCAGACGAGTTGGACTGGTCATTTACCATGGACACTGTGGAAGCCAACGAAGAAAATCAGACAGAAACTCCGGCCCAAGATATACCCGTTATAAATAAACGATAGAGCCAGGATCCATCATCATTTGTCACCATGAAGCGCTGGGAGAAGGTGTTGGATAACTTATACTACAGTCCCGATAGTCCGGCGGCCTATAGTGCATTGTCGGCTCTCTATCGAGCGGCCAAACCCCATGGGATACAACGTGCCCAAGTCCGAGATTGGTTAAGAAAACAAGACACCTATACCTTACATCGATCTGTCCGTCGCCATTTTCTACGGAACCGGGTCATTGCGGGAGGAATAGATGCCCAGTGGCAAGCGGATTTGGTCGATATGAGCGCCTTTGCCAAACACAACGATGGGAATCGGTATATCTTGACGTGCATCGATATCCTATCGAAGTATGCGTGGGTGGTACCCATCCGGACGAAAACGGGGCGAATCTCATAGCGGCGTTCAAAGACATCTTCAAGACCGGGCGCAAACCTTTGTATTTGCAAACCGACGAAGGCACGGAATTCCTCAACAGACCGTTCCAACAGTTTCTGAAAGCCCAGAAGGTGTTTTTCTTTCATACGTACAACGAGACCAAGGCTTCCGTGATGGAAAGGTTCAACAGGACATTCAAAGGCCGCATGTATAAATATTTCACCTATAAGAATACAAGGCGGTACATCGATGTTCTCCCGAAACTTGTGAGTGGTTACAATCGAGCCTATCACCGGAGTATAGAGAGAGCCCCCATTACCGTGACCCAACACAATGAAGCCCAAGTCCGGCGTGTCTTGTACCCCAGGCAATCGCAGCGAACGTCGAAGGCGGTGTACAAGGTCGGGGACCCTGTACGGATCAGTAAAGTCAAAGGTCAATTTGAGAAAAGTTACTTGCCCAACTGGATCGATGAGCATTTCCTGATTAAACGGAGCCTACCCCGACAGCAGCGAGTCTATGAACTGGAAGATCTTCAAGGGCAACCGTTGCTAGGGACGTTTTACGAGACGGAATTACAGCCTGTCGTAAAAACACAGCAAGACTACTACATGGTGGAGCAGATTTTAAAAACGGAACGTCGACGTGGCAAACTGTTTCATTTCGTCAAATGGCAAGGCTGGCCCAGTTCCTTCAATTCCTGGGTCGCTGCCAACCAGGTGAAACGACTATAAAGCCAGACATCACTGCCGCCATCCTTCATTCCACGTCCGACCACAGTGCTATGGACAAACAGCAGCTGCCTCTGAACGCAGCGTCTCCCAAAAACGCGCAAAGCGCAAGTGGGCTTTGTGGTGATAGTGCTAACCCTGCTGAATGTGTTGTACGGAGGTGTGTTTTACGACGTAGCCTATGTCAGCACGTTACTTAACCAACTGAGAACACCAGCCATCAGTGAAACCGGTCTACAGATAGCACCAGTCAACCCCGTATCGAGCCCAGTCACCACCACACCCCGTGTACAAGCCCCATCGAGCTCCACACCAAGCTCCACACCTACACCAAGTACACCCACTACGTCTGAAAACCCACCGGCTTTCATCCCTCACACTGAACAGACAACGACGACCGACGTTGTACCCACCACCATCATCACTCGCAGTGAACAGACAACGACGACCGACGTTGTACCCACCACCACCACTCCAGTTCACTCGTACCAAATTTACAAGAGCGGGTTACCACGACAGCGCATACAGCTCGAGCCATGGACCCTCGGTGGCAGCATCCCTTCACTTGCGTCATCGCAGGACCGACGGGCTCCGGCAAAACGCACTTCGTCAGGAAGCTCCTTCAACACGCCGACAGCATGATCACCCCACCCATTGCCCGAGTCGTGTGGTGTTACGGAGAATGGCAGGCAGCGTATGCAGCAATGCCCCACATCACGTTCGTGGAAGGCCTACCCAACCTGGCTGATTTGGAACCCGACACCTTGGTGGTTCTGGATGATCTCATGGCGGAGACGGATGCGCGGGTCACCCAACTCTTTACCAAAGGCAGCCATCATCGACTGCTCAGCATCATCTACATTGTGCAGAATCTGTTCAGTAAAAACAAAGAACATCGGAACATCAGCTTAAATGCCCACTACCTGGTGGTCTTCAAAAACCCGAGAGATACCACTCAACTGCAACTGCACCTGGCGAGACAGATGTATCCCGGCCGCACGCCGTTTGCGTTGGAAGCCTTTATAGATGCCACAACCCCTCAACACGGGTATATGCTCTTGGACCTCAAGCAAGCCACCCCCGACCACCTTCGACTACGGACGGGCATCTTTCCTGGAGAGACCCACCACGTGTACATGCAAAAATAATGTAAACACACCCACAGTGGCGCCCCCAGCTGGGGTGTGTGTTTGATGATGGGGATAATAAAAAGAATTAATACCACAGAATGGTTGACTTTGTCTCTGTTCTCTGAAGTAGATAAAAAGAGCAGAGTTGTGGGTTCTAGCATTAGTTGTACATGATGTCTGCGCGAGTACGGAAGCACGCTCCGACGCTCCGTGTATTGAAGACGGCCCCACCCGAGTTGGTCCGAACCATTGTACGCGGTGCGGACCCTGACCTTGTACGCTGTCTGTGCGAGATCGGGTACAACCTGTTAAAAGGCAACGTATCACTGACTCCGGCTCAGAAGACCAAGTTGGCCAAGCATAAGACAGGTCTCCGAACCCTAGTCCAGAAGCGGGTCCCTCAAACATAAAAGAAAAAGGTGTTACAGAAAGGCGGCTTTCTCGGGGCCATCTTAGCACCGTTGGGCGCTTCCGTGTTGGGTCCAGTATTGGGTGGACTCTTCGGTCGACAATGAACCACACGAAAAAAATGGTCCTCGTCGAACCACGGTTCCTTCAAAACCTCCAATCGCCCTACCCTGTCCCACCTACGGTGAAGGCCATAAACACCCTCGATGGAGAGATGCAACAGATCTTACAGAGACCGGGGTTAAGCGACAGTGAGAAAGTACAACGGTACATGACGTTCATGGACCAATACAAAACCCTCTCTACCCCACCACCACCACCACGTGACACACTGCCTACCTCAGCACCGCTCCAACAGCTGGCATTACCAGGGGTACCACCCACAGCCCCACAGTGGGTCGAAGACGAAGTGCTGAAGAGTGTACCTGCATCGTTCAAGAAATAAGCTGGCCTGGTATTACAACGGATGAAACACAATCCTGACATGACTTGGAATGATAAAGGCGAACTCCTGGTACAGAATCAGGTGGTCCCCGGGACCCACATGACGGATTTAGTGAATGACCTGATACGTCAACGCAGGTCGCACACGGATCCTCGAGGATGGGAGGTCTTCGCCCAAGGGTTGAAAGACATGCAGCGGACCCAGCAATCGCCGAGTGGCCCACTAACTTCTTGGGAAGCCGAATGGGAACCGGAGTCACCCCCCAAAACACCACCACCACAACGGGCACCTTCTTTTCAGGCCTTTAAAAAACCACCTTTGATCAAGACACCCCACATCTCCAGAGCCGTGACACGTAGCAAGTCACCGCGACGAACACGACGCCGGACACAACCGCCCAAGGCCTGGAACACCTATTAAAACCAACAGCAGCAGCAGGACAGCTCAGTCGCCATGTTTTACCTCACCCTACCAAGTAACAGTTCGCTGGATGTGTTTCCTGACACCACCTTGGCCAAGTACGTCACCCAGTTATCGCAACCGTTGCATTTACCTGGACGATGGGAATGTGGCCTCGTGGATATCCAATACCCTTACTCGTGGTACAACGTGCGAGCCAGTGAAGTGTGGTACGTGGTGACCTACGAATGCAAAAACACCCGACTCACCCTCCCCGAAGGCCAATACGATACCCCCAAGGAGTTCATGCAGGGGCTGACAAGACTGTTGCATTATAAGGCTCTACGGGAGGTCACGAATACTTCAAAACCCATCAAATCCTTTCCCTTCAAGAATCACGTGGACTTCGATTACAACGCACACAACGGCAAGGCACGGATCCTCCTCGCCGCCAACGTGAGTCCTATCCTACAGCAAATGCTGGGTCTCGCTCACGCGACCTACACGGGTCCAACCAAGGACCATGGCCAGACCACGATGGATATGAAGTCCGGTATGTACGGACTCTACGTCTACTCGGACGTAGTCGACAACCACATCGTGGGCGATATCAACACACCTCTGTTACGGGTGGTCCCCATTAAAAAGACGTATGGAGATCAAGTCACCCACAGTTTCACCCACATGCTCTACCTACCCGTACGACAAACCGACATCAACACTATCACGGTGGATATAAGAGATGACACGGGACGACAGGTGGCATTCGAACGAGGAAAAGTGGTGCTGACACTTCATTTTCGACAAGCACGTGCTCTCCACTTTGTATAATGAAGGTCCCTTACGAGTGCGATGCATGCAGCTATATGGACTATTATGTCCAACAGGCCGGGGGTGGCCTTCCCGTCTTTAGTGGTGCACGCATGCAACGAGGACGTGGGCTGGGGAACATACTCGGGAGCATCGTCAAAACGTTCCTGCCCTTGGTGACGCGTGGAGTGAAAGCGATCGGCAAACAAGCGGTACGCAGTGGACTGCAAGTGCCCGGTGATGTCTTGGAGGGTACGGCACCCAAAGAAGCAGTGAAACGGCGGGCCAAAGAAGCGGGAGGCGTCTTGGTCGCCAAAGCACAACGCACCGTAGGGAATAAAAGACCTGCACCACCGAGACCACGCACCAGTCGACGACCGATCCAGCGACGACGCACATCGAAGACCCAGGATATCTTTTCTTAACCATGTCCTTGATCCACGCAGAGTTCTACCCCTCCACCAACAGTGAATTTGATTTGTGGACCGTGCCGCCCACACAGACCAGTGCCGAACAAGGATTATGGGTGGAGCATCTCCCGCTCTCCAGCATCAACGAAACAGGGCCCATCGAGTTCACCATCAGCAATGCGGATACGGTGGATTTAGCCCATACGTACTTGTATATGAAAGCCAAGGTCGTCAATGGGGATGGCTCCTGAATCATCCAAGCTGCAACGGTGGGCCCGACGAATCTCTGCCTGCACTCGATGTTTCAACAGGTGGATATTTTTCTCAGCGACAAACTCATCAGTGACTCGACCAACACGTACCCCTATCGAGCCTACATCGAGACACTGTTGTCGTATGGACGAGAGGCTAAACAATCTCAGCTGACAGCCACTTTATTCTACCAGGACACAGCCGAGCACATGGACACGGTGGACAATGAAGGATATAACAAACGGAAGGCTTTCATTGCGAACGGCGCCTCGGTGGATCTCATGGGTCGACTGCACGCAGACATGTTCATGCAAGACCGGTACCTCTTGAACAAGATCCCCATCAAAATCCGACTGATACGGGTGCCTCCGACCTTCGCCTTGATGGCCACTAACGTAGACGGGCATGCAGCTGACTATAAGATTGTCATCCAAGACGCAGTCCTGTATGTTCGAAAAGTGAAACCGAATCCAGCCGTTCAATTGGGACACCTCAAAGCCTTGGAAACAAAACCAGCCCAGTACCCTATCCGACGTGTACAAACCAAAGTGTTCTCTGTGCCTGCTGGAAATATGAGCGCCAACAAAGAAAACCTTTTCCTGGGGGAACTACCCCAGCGATTGATCCTGGCCTGTGTGGAAAATACCAGTTTCAGCGGAGGCTACCCAGAGAACCCGTTTGAACATTTCGGCATCAATTTTGTGGCCCTGCATGTGGACGGACAACAGGTCCCAGCCACGGCCTTAACACCGAACTTTGGGCGCAGGAATTTCATTCGAGCCTATCAGAGCCTGTTTACAGCCACCGGTCAAATCAACCAGGATGAAGGGAATATGATCAGTCGGGAGAACTACGCGAACGGATACACGTTGTTCTGTTTCGATCTGACCCCCACCTTAGAGAACCACCATCAGCTGGCCCTCGCCAAGCAAGGCAAT
The DNA here is from genome assembly GCA_036873755.1 of Hanleya hanleyi. NCBI lineage: Eukaryota > Metazoa > Mollusca > Polyplacophora > Lepidopleurida > Hanleyidae > Hanleya > Hanleya hanleyi. Next base: position 28,183 of record JAVTVY010004550.1, read on the forward strand.
TTACGGTTGGAAATCCACTTTGCATGAGCCCTCGGAACCACCGTCAATGTGATCTGCTACGCCGAGTTTGATAACATCATTCAAGTGGACAAGGCGCGCAACTTCCTGTGTGACTTCTCCACCTAACATGGATACAGACCAGATAACCACCGTGCTGGAGAATGACCCAGGGACACGTATGGTCTTTCAAGGGGTGTTCGCCCGAGATGTGTTCCCATTAGACCGTATGTATCCTGCTGCTTACGTTCTCAACACGGACCCGATGGATCGGCCCGGTGAACATTGGGTGGCCGTGTACTTGACAGAAGCGCAGGGCGAATACTTTGACCCGTACGGCCTGCCACCCCTCCATCCCGATTTAACAGACTTCATGGATCAAGGCACAGAGACGTGGTGTTGGAACAGTCAAACGTTGCAAAGCCTGACCAGTAGCGTGTGCGGACAATATTGCTTGTTTTACCTGTACCATCGATGCCGGGACAGAACCTTATCTACCATCGTACAGATGTTTGACGAGTACCCCAAGGCCGAGGACCGCGATGTACTCGTATATGACTGGGCCGTCAATCATTTCACTGTACAAGCCCCGTTCTGGGCTTAAGTTCTTTCAATGTACAAGCCCCCTGTTCTGGGCTTCAGTTTTCACGTGGTTGTTCTCATGTTGTTGTTGTTACTGAATAAAAAAATGAGATCTCACCAAAAAACCCTGTCTTGTGTGTTTTCTATATGAGCATAATGCATGAAACTGGCTTTGAACACCGTATTAGCCAATCAGTGGCCTAGAATGGGGCAAAGGTAACCCATCCATGTCCAGAAAACATTACCCGGGTGTACAAGAACCTGGATGTAGGCGCGGACGTAGGCGAAAGCATTCCAGTACCCGGATGTAGGCGCAGACGTGAGCGAAATTCTAGTACCCGTCCATTGGTTCTTTTTATCGATCGCTCATTGGCTCTTTTTCTCGACCGCTGATTGGTCCAAATGGAACTGCCCATCCTTCCCAGGTTAATTTACAATCCCCTTTTTAGGTTCAAGCTCTGTATATCGATGCCACAACATTGTTGCCGAACCTTGCCGAAAGGGAGACCTTTTGACCTGGATGTGACCTTTGACCCGACATTCATCTGCGCACTGCCGGTGATGACGCGCGCGAGCGTGCGGCCGGAGAACCCGCGCGCGCGCGCGCGCTGGGCCCGGAGTAGCCCGCGCGCTGCGGCCGGGGCGGGCCGGGCCGGGCTGGGACAAACCCCACAGACAGGTCAGTACATGCATTCCTATCATGTTCCCAGGTCACACCCCATTCACACAGAGCCTCATGCATACCCGGATGCAGGCGCAGACGTCAGCGAAATTCTGGCGGGAAACCCCCCACAGACATGTCAGTACATGTCCTATCATGTTCCAAGGTCACGCCCCATTCACCCAAACCGGAAGTGACGTCATACCCCTAATTTTACATGCACCCATCCATGACTGGATGCCCTTACACGAATGCTTCACTTCGATACCTCACTCGACTCCATCGGACCATTCGTGGCCCACCTAGACCACAAAAACGTCTATTTCCACACCCGTTTCCCACAATTTCCTGTCTGTGCATGCGCAGAATGTGGACAACGGCCGAGACACTACTCCAGGCGGTTGCTCCCTTACATATGCTTCACATGGATACCTCACTCGACTCCATCGGCCCATTAGTGGCTCGCCTAGGCCCCAGAACCTCTATTTCCATACACTTTCTCTACTGCGCATGCGCAGAATGACGGTATTGCGACCCCACATCCACCCAGTGGGATGCCTCCTCGCATAGGCTTCACATTGATACCTCACTCGACCCGATTGGTGCATTAGTGGCCCACCTAGACCCCAAAACGGCTATTTCCATACACTTTGTCTACCGCGCATGCGCACTATAAGGATATTTCAACCCCACACCCAGCCCATCGGATGCACCTTCATGAATGCTTCACATTGATACCTCATACGACTCCATCGACCCACTAGTGGCCCACCTAGGCCCCAAAACGTCTATTTCCATACACTTTGTCTATAGATTTAATTTGCATTCCTAGTACCCGTTCTCTGCCGAAAAGACACGGAGGTGAACGACATTGTGGAAAAACCCCACAGACAGGTCAGTACATATCCTATCATGTTCCCAGGTCACGCTCCATTCACCCAGACCGAAAGTGACGTCATACCTACAAGAGCGCCCCCTGCCGGAAAAAAGGAACCAAGAGTTACCTCCCTGGAAAATAAGGTCTGTGCTGGTCTTACATTACTACTCATGACGGTTTTATTTCCTTGTACAAGCAGCGTTTACAAAATTAAAAAAAAGTTCACTGGTTTGAAGAGATAACTATATTTGTTCAAAACTGCAGCCTTGCAGTAAGATTCCCCCCCTCAATCAATCTGACGGCGGGTCTTGTAATCGGCATGCACGTCTGGTCGAACGGTCGTCCGTACATCAACAATTTCTTGTCCGGTTCATATCTGGGTTACTATTTGATGGACAACTCGGAAACTAACATGGAAGATGCTTAGCACCTTGCCGATGTGCACTGTCAGGTTTTCTATGCGTCCGATGATCCCCCCCCCACTCCCCACAGAGTTATAGTCCTTCATCCTCCGTCCGGCGAACACCTTTTGTCCGGTCAATACGGTTACTATTTAATGAATAACTTGGAAACTATCATGGAAGTTGCTTAATACCTTCGAGATGAGCAGTCAGTTTCTTATCCGCTTTGATGATTTTCCACAGAGTTATAGCCTTTTATCCCGTCCGTTATAAGGTTTGCCCATATCCGGTCCCGAAAATATCGATCTATTTCGTAAAATCCTCCATAATACCAATTCCACGTTCATACTTGGCCCGGCCAAAAAATGGCTTTTCCATCAGAGACGCTGGCGTAACCTAACCAGCTGTGGATACGAAAAGCACACCCAGGTCAGTAGTAGGGAGCAAGCATTTAAAGTCTCATTTTGCCGGGGGAGGTAACTCTTGCATCCGACTTAATAAGTCGTTCTAACGACTTAATGCTGCAATTTCATTGGTCAATTAAGTCGTTATAACGACTTAAAAAAAAAAAAAAAAATAGGGGCTGAAAAAAATAATTTCCATGTCCCTTTTACGGCTCCGTACATCTGCGCCAATAAGTTTTATTGTTTATTCTCTGAACGGATTGTCTTTGAGCACGGATGGGCATAATCTCCTACCCGGAAAGACCTGAGTAGTACGGAGCAAGTATTTAAAGTCTCATTTTGCCGGGGGAGGTAACTCTTGCATCCGACAGGGGGTGCCACCAGCTCAAGAGAGCTCCCCGAAAAAGGGAGGTAACTCTTGATGTACTTTTGTGATTTTTGGCAAATGCCGGGTTATCTTCCCTGATTCGAACATTTGCATATTAAAGCTATACGGGAGAATGCCTGTATGGGGTATGGATGGTCCGATCGGGTCGTATGAGGTACCAATGTGAAGCAGTCGTCAAGGGGCATCTGATGGGCTGGGTGTGGAGTTGAAATAGCGTCATTCTGCGCATGCGCGGTGGACAAAGGGTATGGAAATAGACGTTTTGGGGTCAAGGTGGGCCACTAGTGATCCGATGGAGTCGAGTGAGGTATCAATGTGAAGCATATCTGAGGGGGCATCCGACGGGATGGGAGTGGGGTTGAAATATCGTCATTCTGCGAATGCGCGGTAAACAAAGGGTATGGAAATAGACGTTTTGGGGTCGAGGGGAGCCCCTAATGGGCCGATGGAGTCGTATGAGGTATCAATGTGAAGCATAGGTGAGGGGGCATCTGACTGGACTAGTGTCTCGGTCTTTGTCAACATTCTGCGCATGCGCAAACAGGGAATTGTGGGAAAAGGGTACGGAAATAGACGTTTTGGGCTCTAGGTGATCCACTAATGGTCCGATGGAGTTGAGTGAGGTATCAATATGAAGTCTATGTGAGGGGACATCCGATGGGTTGGGTATGGGGTTGGAATACCGTCATTCTGCGCATGCGCGGTAGACCAAGGGTATGGAAATAGACGTTTTGGGATCTAGGGGAGCCCCTAATGGGCCGATAGAGTCGTATGAGGCATCACTGTGAAGCCTATGTGAGGGGGCATCCGCCTGGACTAGTGGCTCGGGCGTTGTCAACACTCTGCGCATGCGCAAACAGGGAATTGTAGGAAAAGGGTATGGAAATTGACGTTTTGGGGTCTGGGTGGGCCACTATTGGTCCTATGGAGTCGTATGAGGTATCAATGTGAAGCATTCGTAAAGGAGTATCCACCTTGACAAGTGTCTCGGCCGTTGTCGACATTCTGCGCATGCGCAGACAGGGAATTGTGGGAAAAGGGCATTGGAATGGACATTTTGGGATCTATTTGGGCCCCTGGTCGTGCGATGGGGTCGAGTGAGGTATTGTTGTAAAGGATACGTGAAGACGCATCCGTCTGGACTAGTATGACGTGGAACTGACGTCATTCTGCGCATGCGCAGTAGACAAAGTGTATGGAAATAGACGTTTTAGCGTCTAGGTGGGTCCCTAGTGGTCCGATGGAGTTGAGTGAGGTAGCAATGTAAAGCAGTCGTGAAGGAGCATCCGGTCATCGGTGGGTGCATGTAAAATTAGGACTTTTTCCCCTAAAATAGTGGAAAACACCTATCAACCCTAGCCAAAAGGGCAAATATCGGTCCCCGGGCTTATTGGGACCTGCCTATCAAGTCAATGGGGTGGGTGCATGTAAAATTAGGATTTTGCCCCGAAAATATAAAAAGCGGAACGCGGACTTTACCCCTAAAATAGGGGGAAACACATATCAACCCTATCCCAATTTCGGAGCTCCAAGAGCTCCGGAGATCCGACTTCCAAGAGCTCCGGAGCTCCGAGTTCCAAGAGCTCCGGAGCTCCGACGCCACCACCGGCGTTGACGGGCGAGTGAGTGAGTGAGTGAGTGAGTGAGTGAGTGACCACTAGGGGCCCAAATAGACTCCAAGCCGTCTACTTCCATGCCCTTTTCCCACAATTCCCTGTCTGCGCATGCACAGACTGTTGACAACGGCCGAGACACTAGTCCAGGTGGATGCTCCTTTACGAATGCTTCACATGGATACCTCATACGACTCCATAGGGCCACTAGTGACCCACCCAGACCCCAAAAAGTCTATTTCCATACCCTTTTCCTACAATTCCCTGTTTGCGCATGCGGAGAGTGTTGACAACGCCCGAGCCACTAGTCCAGGCGGATGCCCCCTCACATAGGCTTCACAGTGATACCTCATACGACTCTATCGGCCCATTAGGGGCTCCCCTAGATCCCAAAACGTCTATTTCCATACCCTTGGTCTACCGCGCATGCGCAGAATGACGATATTCCAACCCCATACCCACCCCATCGGATGCCCCCTCACATAGACTTCATATTGATACCTCACTCAACTCCATCGGACCATTAGTGGCTCACCTATATCCCAAAACGTCTATTTCCGTACCCTTTTCCCACAATTCCCTGTTTGCGCATGCGCAGAATGTTGACAACGACCGAGACACTACTCCAGTCAGATGCCCCCTCACCTATGCTTCACATTGATACCTCATACGACTCCATCGGCCCATTAGGGGCTCCCCTCGACCCCAAAACGTCTATTTCCATACCCTTTGTTTACCGCGCATGCGCAGAATGACGATATTTCAACCCCACTCCCACCCCGTCGGATGCCCCCTCAGATATGCTTCACATTGATACCTCACTCGACTCCATCGGACCACTAGTGGCCCACCTCGACCCCAAAACGTCTTTTTCCATACACTTTGTCCACCGCGCATGCGCAGAATGACGCTATTTCAACCTCACACCCAGCCCATCAGATGCCCCTTGACGACTGCTTCACATTGATACCTCATACGACCCGATTGGACCATCCATACCCCATACAGGCATTCTCCCGTATAGCTTTAATATGCAAATGTTCGAATCAGGGGAGATAACCCGGCATTTGCCAAAAATCACAAAAGTACATCAAGAGTTACCTCCCTTTTGCGGGGAGCTCTCTTGAGCTGGTGGCGCCCCCTGTCGGATGCAAGAGTTACCTCCCCCGGCAAAATGAGACTTTAAATACTTGCTCCTTACTACTCAGGTCTTTCCGGGTAGGAGATTATGCCCATCCGTGCTCAAAGACAATCCGTTCAGAGAATAAACAATAAAACTTATTGGCGCAGATGTACGGAGCCGTAAAAGGGACATGGAAATTATTTTTTTCAGCCCCTATTTTTTTTTTTTTTTTTTTTTAAGTCGTTATAACGACTTAATTGACCAATGAAATTGCAGCATTAAGTCGTTAGAACGACTTATTAAGTCGTTATAACGACTTAATCCACCAATGAAATTCCGTCTTACTTTTGCCGCTTTTATTTTGTTAGCTGACAACTCCCCGGTGAAACAGCGTTTAGATAGGCACTATCAAGGGCAGATCTACGGGTGGTGGGGGTCAGGGGGTCCCGCCCCCCCCCATTAGACCTGTAAAAAAAAAGAGAGAGAGATCAGCGAACCCTGGAGTTTCGCGTAGAAATAATATCTGGAAATTATATGTAAAATAAACGAATGTGGATTCTGTTGATATATTAAACAGACATCTATTTATGTGGTTTGTGAGCGTACTATATTTCGATGTTGAATATGCAAACATTATGGCTACGAGCGCTCCACGTGTGAAGTGTTAGTCCTGATTTGTATGTGTTTTACCAGAATGTCAAATGGGGGCATAAGGTCTGATACTTTTCAATATCGATGCGTGCTTATGCGAAACAAAAGTGAAAGTTAATCTACATACATTATGTTCGATTTATTTTGTTTTGGTGCATTTTGACGGTATATTTTCTGTTTGTTTTTAATGAACATTAAACCGTTGCTCGATCCGGAGCTCAGTTCCCACTCTCATGTTTTTGATTGCATGGGTCTCTCCATTTTTCATAACTAGATGTAAAACTCCATAAGTTCAGTCTTGTTCAATCTATGAACGGCTCTCCCAGAAAGTGTCGAATTTACGCATGCAAACGCTGTGTTGTGGTGCATTATGATAGTAGGATTACGGCACTTGTATCACATGTGTTATTCTCTGCGAAAAATCATCAAAACTATAATCCAGTGTTTAGCCCCTCAACCCATCCCACCCCTCTCCCCCGGCTCCGCCGTGCCTGAATAGGTGTTAGTAAAATCCGTCTGCATTTCACATTTTTTCGCTTGGCTGTTTAGGAGTGGACTACGGCTACCTATACAATTATCAGCATGTCTGACCCATTTTTAATTCTTTGAAGTGAGCCGCCATACCGCCCGAGCCAACGCTACAAGCTCCTCAATTATCTGTAATGGAGGGTGGCGAGCAAAACAATTTGGCGATATTATCGGACCAACACAGAGAAGCCATGTGAATTGGCAGGTTTGGGCATAGAGTCATAGGGTTGCCTTTTAGTCCGCAGACGCAAACATCGTCAACTTTTCCCACCTCTATAGCCTACATATCTCTCCAATTTATCCAAAGTTTATTACTTCAATACTGCATATCTAAACGCTGTTTTGAGGGCAGTTGTCAGTTAACAAAATAAAAGCTGCAGAAGTAAGACGGAATTTCATTGGTCAATTAAGTCGTTCTAACGACTTAATAAGTCGTTCTAACGACTTAATGCTCCAATTTCATTGGTCGATTAAGTCGTTCTAACGACTTAATGCTCCAATTTCATTGGTCAATTAAGTCGTTCTAACGACTTAATAAGTCGTTATAACGACTTAATGCTCGAATTTCATTGGTCAATTAAGTCGTTATAACGACATAATAAAAAAAAATAAATAAAAAAAATAGGGGCTGAAAAAAATAATTTCCATGTCCCTTTTACGGCTCCGTAGGTCATGATGCATCATTATGGTTTAAAAATACACACGTCGATTTGTTTGTTTTCATTAAAGATTTGACTAATGTAGTTCGCGCAACGACCCATCTGAAACTTGTGAAGCGCATGTCGAAGTAGGACTTTGAAAGTTCCGTCCTCTGGTTGACGTATTAAGTGACTTCACATGGCCTGATGTAAAGGTTCACGTTGTTGTATTATATGGGACCCATCATCATGCTACTACTTCTTTATTGATTTGTGTCATTGTAAATTAAGCCTAATTTAAATAATGACTACCTGTACCAGAATTGTAGGAATCAGTTACAGTTCCACAGTTGTTGCGAGAAGATTGGGAAAAGACTTAGATACATATTTTGAATAAATCTAGGACGAATTATGGGATTATGATTAGTCGATAGGAGTTTAGGACAGGAATTCAATGTGTTCTCAGTTACACACCTTTGAAGCTTTGAAGACCGAGAGTCCTCGGTGGCCGAGTGGTCTGAGGCATTTCGCTCGTGATCGCTAGCCTCACACCGCTGAACCGACACGGATTCGAGCCTTGTTGGTGTATATGTGGAAGTTTGGCAGTTACTTGCGAACGGGCGGTGGTTCTCCCCGTTTACTCCGGTCTCCACCTCTAAAACTGGCGGTCATCATTCAATTGAAATAAGCCTGAGTGTGACATTAAACCAAACTCTCCCCCACACTTGGAAGACCGCCAGTCGGATTTCTCCGACATGAAACTTTCTGTGATGTTCTGTTAAAATCGAAAGAACAATATCTTGTGATCATATAACAGAGAAAATTATTTGATATATCTGAAGCCGGTTATTTTTAGTATGGCGAATACAATGTTTTAAGTTGACTATCTTTGGATGGTTAAAGTAAAATTTATAATAGTGCGGCAATCTGACCATAGAATATATTTTTGTTGGCTTTGAGTCGTTCATCTGATACATATGATCATCTGACCAAAACCATTACCTTACCATATATACTAATACTTTGGCATTCAGCATATATACTAATACTTTGTTATTCAGTGAATGTCCATTACTGACACGGATACTCTCATTGTAATGTAATATAGTGTGCGGGTAGAAATTAACCTATAATAAATTATAGGCCTGAGTATGCTATCATGGGAAACTAATTAACAATTATGTTGTCACTTATATGATTAAGGTGTAATTTACACCCACACTGGTTTAATTATGACAATTTTGATAATCAGCTTGATAACCGTATTTATTTTATCTAATAATGTTTACATGTTATATCTCAATCTATCATATATACGCGAATACGCGAAGTCTTTCTTTATACCACCACCACTGAACCTCTGATTTATGTTGGCTCACTGGGTTGGAGTGTCAGTCCAGTCTGTTGTCATGGACGATGAGCGTTCAATCAGACCATTTATATCATTTTCACTGCACAAGCCACTGGATTCTGCTCATCTTCATTTTATCAAGCGAATTTCTACGTTCCTACTTCGAACTTCCCTTGATATATCTGGCCCCTTCAATGTTCAAAAACTTATAAATAGACACGAGACGTCACTGACCTCGAAAACATTTGAAATTCGAAATGGGTCGTACAAGAACGTTATTGATTGGCTGACCTATATAGTGGGCTAACACCACATTACGAGGAATGACGCCGCTAATAGAAGATGATGTCACTCTACTCACAATAGACGTGTACGTTCTGATCGGTTCGTCTCTCGTTCGTAGATGAAATCTACACCTCGGATTTTGAACACTGAAGGGGGTCAGATAAATCAAGGCAGGTTCGAAGTGGGAACGTAGAATTTGGTTGGATAAAATGAAGATGGATTCTGCTAGACCTCTATATTGTCTTTTCATATGTATATATGGTCCTCGATAGACCGGATCAGCCTCGTCAAGTCTGCGAGTTTGGTGTTTTATGTAACGTCGTCAATGAACCAGTCATTCTGTGGGAGGGGAGTCAGGAGCCTGATCACTTATAGCTGTTAAGGGTGATCAAAGACCAGTTCGTGCCCGAAAATCTGATGTTCATGTTCGTTGAATGGCATTTCACATTGGGCATATACTTTGTAATGAGTACTCATTTTCTCAGCTCTCAATATATATTTACTTTGCCACTAATCCCTTATCTATTTTCTCTCGTTATAACTGCATAACAATTTATTATTAAAATGGTACACACACAGACCACACACACTGATCCAATGTACTATTAATCACACGACAGTAGTATACAATACCCGAATTGACGGAATAGCGCCTCACTGCGCATGCGCAGAACCTGGTGTGACGTCATAAGTGTAGGTTTTGTGGCGGTATTGGGGCGGTGTGCGCATGTGTGATGTGTGGGAGGTGGGTACAAGATGGCCGCCATGTGGGAGGTGGGTACAAGATGGCCGCCATGTGGGAGGTGGGTACAAGATGGCCGCCAGGGTCAGTCAGTGCAAGTTGTGGGAGGTGGGTACAAGATGGCCGCCAGTGTCAGTCAGTGCAAGATGTGGGAGGTGGGTACAAGATGGCCGCCAGTGTCAGTCAGTGCAAGATGTGGGAGGTGGGTACAAGATGGCCGCCAGTGTCATTCAGTGCAAGATGTGGGAGGTGGGTACAAGATGGCCGCCAGTGTCAGTCAGTGCAAGATGTGGGAGGTGGGTACAAGATGGCCGCCATGTGGGAGGTGGGTACAAGATGGCCGCCATGTGGGAGGTGGGTACAAGATGGCCGCCATGTGGGAGGTGGGTACAAGATGGCCGCCATGTGGGAGGTGGGTATGGCCGCCATGTGGGAGGTGGGTACAAGATGGCCGCCAGTGTCATGATGTGGGAGGTGGGTACAAGATGGCCGCCATGTGGGAGGTGGGTACAAGATGGCCGCCAGTGAAAGATGTGGGAGGTGGGTACAAGATGGCCGCCAGTGTCATGATGTGGGAGGTGGGTACAAGATGGCCGCGAGTAGTAAAATGTATAAAAGGAGTTGATTTTTAGGGAAAGGGTGTATTCAATCTGACTTACCTGACCTGACTTGATCAGCCAGCCAGCCCGCCAACCAGTCCTCCTATTTTTGTTCCCTAGTTCCAATACGTGTATTTTCATACCTTTAGGCCGTCGCGCATGCGCACAATCACCCTAATTCAATCTTCCACCAGTGCATCAGATAGCCCTTCTCCTTACCTTCAATTTGATACCTCACTCGACCCCATTGGCTCATTTTTAAAACAATTTTTTGCTATAGGGTGATAATTTACACCCTTCACTGCCGCGCATGCGCAGAATGCCGATAGTTCAATCTCATACCCAGTGCATCAGATAGCCCTTCTCCTCACCTTCAATTTGATACCTCACTCGACCCCATTGGCCCATTTTTAAAAACAATTTTTTTTGCTATAGGGTGATAATTACACCCTTTTTTTCCGCTAATTTCACTAATTTCAATTTTTAATTGTTAAAAAAACATAGAAAATGAAAAAGATTTTTTTTGGCTCCATGAATCTTTTTTCTCTTTTTTATTAAGTTTTAAAAAAAAAAAAAAATTTGGCTTCCATTTCCCTTTCCCTCCCCCCCTCCCCCCTCCCCCCCTTTTTCCGTTTTTCAATATTTAATTGTTAAAAAATTGAAAAAATTGAAATTTTTTTCTTGGGGCATAACAATGATGGGGTCTGATGTTAATTTTTGTGCAAAGTTAGAAGTTCCTCTTTCCGGGGAAGATGGTTGGCCCTGAAAAGGGCCGTTAGTGTTACTTCACCACCACACTTACGCACGGTAGATTTTCTTTATCCCTGCTACATGTTTCCGACAAATTGGACATTTTATTTTGAGATGGTTCTCGCCGGCCTCAGTGCAATGGCACATGTCTCCTACACACGTTAGTGTCACCCAACAACCCGCACATAGACATAAATGACCGCATGGTAAAACAGCAAACTGGCTTTCGTCATCTGTACATATGCTACAGCGTGATATTTTCTTCTCTTTATCCAGTTGTTCGTATTGTCTGTCAAGCTCCTCGACCCTTTTAATCGCGTCTTCTTTCAGTTCATTAATCAAGTTGTTCAGGCGGGTTACCTGGGCTTTACACCCAGAGCATTGTTGTGGTGGAGTTTCGGCGGTAGTTGAAATCATTGGAATTTCACCAGGCGTTATCGTTGGTCCACGTCTACTATTTAACTTCATTCCATCATTTTCCACAACGCTAACCAGCTCTGGGTATTGTGTAGCGGCATTTCTCGGGTCCCTAACGGGATGCAGTGTAAACAGCTCACGTCTTGTTGAATTGATGATTGTATGGGTGAATAAATGTTACAATATACACGTATTTATACTTTTAGTGGTCTGTGGGAGGCGGGTACAAGATGGCCGCGAGTGTCAAGATGTGGGAGGTGGGACAAGATGGCCGCCAGTGTCAGAGAGTGCAAGCTGTGGGAGGTGGGACAAGATGGCCGCCAAGTGTCAGTGAGTACAAGATATGCATGGCCGCCAAGTGTGCTTTGTTATCATTGTTCAAGCATAAAAATTTCTTATTTTTTTCCATAAATCCGTTACAATTTTCTCGGAATTATGATAAGACTAATCCATAGTGTACACGTATTTTTTTTAGCCAGGAAAATTAAATTATTTTCCAAAACTCAACTCATGGATATTGACAACACATCAGATTTGTTCACAAATCATGATAATCAAGTACAACGCTTCGACAGTATCATGAATTTGGTACACGATGAACCCCGATTAGATGCTATAATCAACCACTTATTCTCACCTTTACCTGAACCCCAGAACTACCCTACACCAACTCATTGTGAACATCCTCCAGAAACATCGCCGCTGGATAATTTCTTCGCCTTGACAACAACCACACCGGATGTTACTCCAGATGTATACCAAAGTTTTGATGATATAGACGAGATGTTACAAACCATGTTAAAACTCCCAGAACCAGAGACGACAGAAGATGGAACCGATTCAAATGCCTCCTATGATTCCGGAGGTATTGAAAAATGACAGTCGTTGTTGAAACCACAAGATAAAGACAAAGAAGGCCCACTGTATAGTGCTGTGTTACCATCGCCCAAGCATTAAAATTTCCTAGTTTTATTTCGAATCATCAGATTTTAGTGCATAATATTGCTGAAATAATGCCAACAGAAAACTCAGAGTCAATTTAAATATTTATTTGTATTGAGCAAATTACAAGAATTTCGAAGAGAAAAGAGCCGAAATAATGTCTGTCTGTCCTGGAAATCAGCTGATCAGCAATAAATCGACATCTCCGTGACCTTCAAGGAGATTTTGACATTAGGTTTTACCCGCTTTTATCACAAATCATTATAAAGAAATTGTCACACCCGGTGAACTCCTGAAACCCACATCCTACCTGAGAGTTTGGTAAGATATTCCATTCATTCGTTACCGTTCCCCGTGGAGTAGAATTTCATCCATCAGCTTTCACTGTTGTGGTGCCAAACACAAAAATTGACAAATTATACGGACTGCCACGATAAGCGTTCCGTACTGCACATGTCCGATAAAATCCCTCCAGTCGTTACACAATGTTGATTCCACAAAACCTGTTCGGTGGCCTACATTATCGTTCAATCGCTGATCATAAAGGCTGCGTTCATTCTCACCAGAACTGTAGGCCTATACACTTCGAAATCTGTGAAAGAATATCAATTTTCACGTTTCCTGTCGGATATCACACAAATTGATGCGTCCGCTGGAACACAGCACACTCCCTCGATTTCAGTCTACGTGTGACATGCAGGCGATGCATGATGCAGATCACATTATTCATCTCAGCGGATACCGAAATGGAACAAAGTTCCGTTATACACTGCAACAGAGAATGTTCTCCCGCTCAGAAAACACAAAATGGCTACTGAACACCAAAATTTCCCCGGATAATAAAGTCGTTCAAACCACAGCGCCATCTATTCGCTTTGGTGCAAGGGAGACAACTCGGACTAGACCAATTCGAAGATAATGTCCGCTATATTTAGCCTGAATGGGTATAGGGGTGATCGGGTTTTTTTATGGCTTTTACTATGAGCTATGAGGTTGATCATGTAGAATACGATGGAAAAAAATTTGAAAGTACCGCGTAGGCTTGTATATAGATCCATATAGATCCATATAGACCCATATACACTCATATACTGGGATATTGGTATGTATCAATCCATACGGGGTGGACATGTTGGAGCACTAGTGGCCCGATGGGGTAGAGTGAGGTCTTATTTTAAAGCTCTCGAGGAAATAAATAAATAAATAAATAAATAAATAAATAATAAAAAATCAAAAAAATCGGCGAGTAGTAGACGAAGGGAAAATTGGAAAGTATTGACCATGCCCCAGAATACTTCATAGGCATATCACGGCCTTAAGGCCTATGTAAGATGTAATCTACATCACAGTTTAGTAGTATAAAAAGCGCAATTCACCTTGTCCCTTCCAAAGAAATAAAATCGGCTCTATTTTACAAGAGTATATACGCAGGTGAC
>JAVTVY010004551.1:0-39940 GCA_036873755.1 Hanleya hanleyi
GATTTTCATTCTGTAAAGTTTTTTCTTCTTCTACAGGTCCTGGCTTTCAAATGAGGTATAAATTATATGTGTGTGATCAAAAATATTTGTTTGTGTAAAATGCCTATGGGATCAACACATCTTTTCTTTTAAACAAAACTACACATTTGTTTGTTTTTTTGTTTTTTTTTCAAATGACACAGAATGTAAACAATCAGGGGTGTAGCCAGGATTTTACTGTGGTTCACTACAACTCCAAAAGGACACATCAGGAAGTTCGCTGTGTATGGGAAAAGACTGGGCTTCAGTTTGAAAAAGGGCAATGATATAAGAACAAATATATTTCCGAAAGGGCGATTTCCCCGAATCCAAATACGTTTGGGATACGTCGCTAAAGGTCATCGCGTACATTGACAGCTGACAAATACGTTGGTCGAACGTCGGGGGTTTTCCCGAGCGTGGGCGGGTATTTTTCTATAGAAAAGGACAGTTTTCAAAGCTCGTGTCGTACGTCGGCATGGCAACGATTTTGCACAATTGTCATTGGCGGCTGAAAAATACATCGGTCGAACATCGGGGGGTTTTCCCGAGCGTGGGCGGGTATTTTCTATAAAAAAGGACAGTTTTCGAGATCTGTATCCATTTTCTCAATGTCTAGGCGAAGCCCTGTTACGCAATAATACGAATATTATTCTACACGCTGTACAAACATGCAACGATCACCGTTCGCCTGTTCGCCCACTGCTGAGGGCAATTTTACTACAGATCCTGACGACCCGCCTATAGAAATACTACCGAGACAACAAGCTGTGCGTACAATCTATCAACGACACTGGCCTACGATCAAGCACTGTTTTCCTCGGCATCGCCCGATATTGGACTTATACAATTTTCGGTTAGAGGAAAACACTCGTCTCCCCCACTACGCCTATACTATTTTCGAGGACCAAGCCACAGCGTTCAAATTAAATCTCACGTTTGGGTATTTATTACGGCATAAAGAGACAGGCCAGCTCCGGTACTTTTACCCCAGTAACAATACCCTGGTGTTCGAGCAGCCTTTCACCATTACCGATCGCCCGTCCCTGGACACAGTACTGGACCAACTAGAAAGCTTGCATAGTTTGGACTGGGCTCGACAACAACGCCCCGACACCAAATGGCAAGTGGAGATGACGACCAATGTTACGTTTTGCGTCACTAAAATGATCGATCACCCTATCGGCGCTCCCATTCATCTCCCGGCCTGGTTGAAACACAGAGAAGGCATGTACGCTTTAGTCGGTGGCGGGCCGTACACCGATCAAAAATGTTTATTTCGCTGCCTGGCTATCCATCTCAACAAACGGCCACCCAAGAAATGTACGCGAATGGCCAACTGCTATTGGGGAAAATACTTACGTGAGCAGAACATGGAAAAACAGCACTTCCGCGGGGTCCCGTTATCACAACTGGATGTGGTGGAACATTTATTCCACGTCAATATTGTTGTGTACAGTCTAGCCCAACACGTGGATGAGGACAACAGTGACGACCCACAACTCACAGCCCGACTCGTACATCGTTCCGCGGGGAAATACGACACAACCATGAAATTGAATTTGTACCACACGGACACGGGCGGGCATTTCTCGTACATCACGGACATCAACAGGTATGCCCAGTCATACAGTTGTAGTAAATGCCATCGCGTGTTTAAAGAATCGGCCAAATTACACCGTCACGAGAAAATCTGTGACCAGACCAGCAAACGAAAATTCCCCGGCGGCGTATTCCACAACACGGCCACCATATTTGAAGACCTGGCAGATGAAGGTATTGACGTGCCCATGGACCACCGTTATTTCCCGTACCGAGCCTGCTATGATTTTGAAGCCCTATTAGAGCCCATGGAAAAGGTATCGGCCAAAACGCAATGGACCCAGCGTCACATTCCCTTGAGTGTGAGTATTCACACCAACGTGCCCGGGTATGAGGCCGCTCCGGTGTGTTTCGTCTCTAACGGGGACCCCCATGACCTGATTACACGAATGATGGACTACCTGGAAACCCTCAGTCAAACCAGTGCGGCACATCTCGCCTCGACTACCTACCGTGATGTATTAGCGGCACGTGATGCGCGTATTCCAACATCGGCTGGGGAGAACGATACTGACGACGAAGACGAAAGTGAGGAACACAAACCACCAAAACCCTACGCGCAGAAACTGAAACTGCGTTTGTTGGAATACATGAGTCAGTTACCCGTGCTTGGATTTAACTCGGGCCGGTATGATTTGAACTTAATCAAAGAATTATTGTACCCCTATCTCGCCAAAGCCAGGAATGTGAAATGCATCATTAAGAAGACCAACAACCACGTCGCCCTATCCACGACTTCACTCCGATTCTTAGACGTACGGAATTACCTGGCGCCGAATTACAGCTATGACCAGTGGGTGAAAGCCTACGACTGCGCAGAGAGGAAAAGTTGCTTTCCATACAACTACATGACGAATCTCGAGCGTTTGGACGAACCCCAACTTCCACCTCAGGAGGCCTTCTATAACGAACTCAAAGGAGAAAGATTATCTGACGCCCTCTATATCGAACTGCAACAGGTGTGGGTCCGTGAAGGTATGCAAACTCTCCGGGATTTCCTCGTCTATTACAACAATCTGGATGTCGTCCCATTTCTGGAAGCTACCGACAAAATGACCGCCTTCTACCGAGATATGGGTGTCGACGTATTCAAAGACTGTGTAAGCATTCCCGGTCTGACCCTGCGGTATTTGTTCCAGGATTTACCAACTTTCTTCGCTCTCATCGAACAGAAAGACGCCGACATGTTTGACTGTTTGAAAGGAAATATCGTAGGCGGCCCCAGTATTATATTCCATCGGTACCACGAGAAAGAGCTGAAAGAGAAATATCCGGGGAGAAAAACTGTGTCAAAAAATCATCGGATTCGACGCCAATGCCCTCTACTTATCGTGTTTGAGTAAACCCATGCCGGCCGGTCATTATACGCGGTGGCTCCCTGAGGGGCGGGAATTCAAAGCCCAACGATCTACAAAACATCAAGCAGAACAATAGCTGGGTTGGGAAAGTCAGCGACGAGGCGTCACTATCCGTCACCAAGGCAATCACACGGAAAAACGGATTGGAGATCGGCGCCTTTCCGTGGACGGATTTGCTATCATCAATACAATACCGACCGTGTTCCAGTTCCACGGCTGTTATTGGCACGGCCATGAGTGTTCGTTCGCGTGTGGGCGCTATAACGAGCGCCGTGAACTGACCCCGGCCGCCTTACGTCAAGAAGTACAGCAGAATGCTGACTACATACGTGGACTGGGCTACGACTATGTACAACTATGGGAATGTGAGTTCCACCACATGCAACGCCGTCAACCTGAGTTATACTCGTTCCTACACGCCCACGACCGACTACTGGATTACCGGACTGTCATCACCATGACCGACATCCTACGCACTGTTGAGACGGGAGACCTCTATGGATTCGTGGAATGTGATCTGCACGTCCCTGGCCACTTGAAAGACACGTTTGGTGAATGTCCGCCCATCTTCAAAAACACCGAGGTGAGTCGAGATGATATCGGAGCCCATATGCGCGCATACGCGGAAGAACACGACTACCTAACACGACCGCGGCGTATGTTAATCGGTAGTATGTGGGGCGAAAAAATCTTGCTCGGTACCCCTCTGCTTCAGTGGTGTATGAGGCACGGACTGGAAATCACCAAAATATACCAAGTCATGGAATTCACCCCCGAGGCTTGTTTTGAGAAGTTCGCGAACGACGTGACTACCGCCCGTCGCCAAGGAGACGCCGACACCAGTAAAGCCATCATCGCGGAAACGATGAAGTTGCTTGGCAACAGCGGATATGGAAAAACGGTAACCAATCAGGACCGTCACGTCACCGTGAACATTTGCACCACAAAACAAGCCCGCAAACGCCTGAATTCACCCCTATTCCGACGCATGGAGCTGATTGACGACACCACCTACGAAGTGACGTCAGCCAAAAAGACCATAACATATAACCTACCGCTACAAATCGGGTGCATGGTGTACCAGCTGGCCAAACTACGAATGCTGGAATTCATCTATGATTTCATGGGAGTGTATTTCAATCAATCAGACTGGCAATTGATGGAAATGGATACCGATTCGGCATACATGGTCGTCTCCAACCCGGACTGGGAATCGCTCGTGAAACCAGAACTACGAGCCCAGTATGAAGCGGAAAGAGATGAATGGCTACCGAGAAAAGACCACTACACCTACGACAAGCGAACGCCCGGTCTCTTCAAATTAGAATGGAGCGGTGAGGCCATGATCGCTCTGAGTTCGAAAACATACTATTGCGATGGTGGAGACAATAACAAATTCAGCTGCAAAGGAGTCAGTCGACGCGACCCCAACATCACCAGAGCCCTATACCTTGATGTACTCCAGAGCCAGGCCAGTGCCGGTGGGACCAATAAAGGTTTCCGTATCATCAAGAACCAGATGCGCTCGTATACCCAGGAGCGGGACGCCTTCACGTA
The DNA here is from genome assembly GCA_036873755.1 of Hanleya hanleyi. Taxonomy (NCBI): domain Eukaryota; kingdom Metazoa; phylum Mollusca; class Polyplacophora; order Lepidopleurida; family Hanleyidae; genus Hanleya; species Hanleya hanleyi. Next base: position 4,536 of record JAVTVY010004551.1, read on the forward strand.
CTTCTACCCCAAGCGCAAAGTGCTCTCCGATGGTGTGACCACAACGTATCTGGACATTTAGAGTGATAAATATGAACTTACACTACCACTGGACTTTGTAATGTATATAATAAGAGGAACCGTTGTATATATGTTCTATAAACGCTAAAGCTGACATTGCGGCTATTCCACTGGACTGTTATAATAAGGGGAAATAACTGTTGTATAAATGTTCTATGAACGCTAAAGCTGACACTGCGGATATTCCACTGGACTGTTATAATAAGGGGAAATAACTGTTGTATCTATGTTGTGTTCTCTGTTATAAAATGTGTTTTTTCAAACAACATTGTGAGTTTGGGTTCTTTTTGTATACCGTAGTTAACCATTCGAAAGAGCTAATTCGGTGGTATTGACCTTGATGACTGGTATATATGACCCAGGTGCCTCGTTGCCCCTGGTGACAAAAACCGGAACCAGGGGGAGATAACTCTGGGCTGTCAGGGGACCCCGGAAGTGAACCCCTGTGCACCATTATTAAGATCCGCTTTGTAAAAGGGGATGTGGACCCTTATTGACCTACTCCCGACAGGGGGCGCCACCCGTCCCAGTAATAAAGTTGCACCATTATTAATATCCGCTATTGTAAAAGGCTAAATTGGGTCCGATTTTGCCGCCGATGGCCGCCACCTGTCTCGTGACGTCACTTCCGGTTCCGGTCACGTGACAGGAACTGCCCTTTGACCTCAGGCGCTGCAACTTCCGGTCACGTGACCGGAAGCCTGGGGTCAAAGGGCAGTTCCGGTCACGTGACCGGAACCGGAAGTGACGTCACGTGACAGGTGGCGCCCCCTGGCGGCCATCGGCGGCAAAATCGGACAAAATTTAGCCTTTCTCTACTACTAGCAGATCTCAATACATTGTTTGTCATGGATTCTTTTGAGTTAATGTTTATACTATGTTCAAACTAAAGATTTGATTTGTTAATTATAAACATTAACAGATTTGAATAATTTCAAGTAAGAGTATTTGAATACTTTATTTGCCTTTTTGTTCAATTGATCTAACATATATGTGTTTGTTGACATGTTGGATATGCTTCATCGCCACGTCCTAGAGTATTTGAGAACATACGCCTTTTCTATTGATCTCCTTATATCTGTCTGTGTCATATCGACATATGGTCCAAAATATGACATTTATGCAGTGGCTGGGTTTTCATAGATGTGTCAAAGATTATTTTGGTATAGTGTTGTGGCGAGGGTATGTTCCACATGTCAACAATCTTATATATTTATCATGCAAAGTATATATGTGCATGTCCTCTTCTGTTCCAACTGCCACTGAGGGAAGACATGAGCTGCAGTCTGCATCTTTATCTTTTGTAAACAGGTACTGCAGTCATGTTTTTCCCAACCCAACATTAGAGCCGTGCTCTGGCTGTATAATCCAGAGCATGATGACAGCCCACCAGGCATGTCATTTTTAGCCATGCTCTGGCTGTATCCAGAGCATGATGACAGCCCACCAGGCATGTCATTTTCGGACAGACTAAAATTATTACGAAATTATCAAAGTACCAAACTTGAAACCATCTCATTTATCTGCAATATTATACACAAAATTTATATGGATTGATTGATTAAAACATATTTCATCCATATCACATATACTGTGTTTGTCTGAGTTCCTGAGTTGAGCTGTACATGCAATACAGTCATGTTAACGCACCCGAGTCCACTCTCGAAAACATGTAAGATAGTTTCGTAGACAAATCAACGTCACGATACCAACATGTCTTACAACATGTGAGACGTCCATATATATACCATGGACAAACAAGTCTTACATTAAACCCAGTTGTGGGCCAAACCATGGACTCTACAAAGGTTATAAACCCATCTGTCATTATGCTTCTCCCTTTCTTCGACCTGCCCATTAGAGGGGAATGGGATGTTCGTGTGTCAAATTACATGTCAGTCTGTCGGTATGTCCAAACTTGTCTCGGCTACTATTTGATCAAGTTTACACGTCTTTCTTTAGATGATTCTCAGTACCTTGCAGAGATGTGCATTGTCACATATTTTATCCCTTAAAATATTTCAATGAATTCCGCCTTATCGTAAATGCCAAGATAAGCTTATCCAGTCCATATATCAGTAACTTACATTAGACTGGATGAGTCTCTATTTCATAGGTACTATTTAATAATAATAAAATGATCTTTAATAAATAGAATGAAAAAAAAAAAACGAAAAAAAATGATTTTTTTTTTAATAGAGACTGGACGATTTGATGGGTTTCGTCCATTCGCGACTGCTCGGCTTATTCCGTGAAGTCATAATACCTCGCGTATTAATGGTGTAAGGATTTTACAGCTCTCAGCTGTAAACCGTGATCCGCCGCACGTGAGGCACATCACATGCTGTAGGATGTGTTTCCCCTCACATAGTCCTCGTTGTATTTCTCTCTTATCGGGAGATAAAATATATATCCAAATGAAATGGACATTCCCTTGATCTACCCGGGAAGAATCTCTTCTAATTTGAGGCGTTTCTCTCGGTTTTTCCTCTTGAGCTAATCTTCATCAGTGTCCATGGTAACGGAAGTCATACAGCTGACATGCGCTGGTCGGAGCTTCCGCGTGATCTTATTCTTTCAACATGGATGTCAATATGGATTCCTAGCAGTACGGGACGAGGCACTAATGTCCTACATTGTCCGAGATCGTGTCGAGTGGGGGTTCGTCGTGTAAAGATTCCATCTGGAGGCGTGGTTAGTCTGGACGATTGACATGTTTTTACCTTCGGTCGCAACATTTGTATCAATTTCATTCTAATGCCATACTGTGACGTCTCGGCAGTAACGTCATTCCCATAGTCGCGGTCATGGTAGTAACGTCATTCTCATTGTTGAGGTCGAGAATGGACCCGGTTTTCCACTCAACCTGGCGGCCTGACCGGGCTTGGTGGGATTTCGAACCACTGCGGGTAGCGGTCGTCAATAGGAGAGTGGAATTGAGCCATCTCGGGCGATCGCTTCCCGCATGTGAACTGAAATTGTGGCCAGAAGACACTTATACACCCTGTTTCCGTATGTTATTAACATTGTTAAATGAAGTGTTGTTTCCGGGAATAATCAATGTCAATGATGGGGGGGGGGGGAGAGACTGTGATTGTATGCTTCTAGAGGGCGCTGTGATCAGCTGAATAAACTATTCTATTCTATTCTATTCTATTCATGAACGCTTTGCTTCCAGCGTGCATATATAAACGAACCAATCAAATCCTTTGAGTTGGGGGCGGGGTCAAAAATACGGAGTTTTCATTGGTGACAAAAAATGCACAGTATATTGTGCATTTTTCTTGCGCAGTTAGCTCCCTTGTGACGTTCCGTCCAGTCCCTGTTTCAAGCATTTCTTAATAGGCAGAGTTACTTCCTTGTTCCCTGTTTAAAATACATTATGAAACAGGGGCTGGATCCACTGTCTATAACTTACATGAGAGAGATGCTTTAGGGTCACCTTACAGATGTGACTGTTTTTCTTACCCTTTCAGCTCATTGTCCACAGAATTATGGCCCTTTATAAATGACATCAATACAATCAATCTTTATTTGCACGCCATTTGTAAAAAATACAAAGTATGGCAGTCCCACGGTTACCCAGGACGATGGTCATAATTATCTATTAAAAATACAGAAAATAACCGACATATACACAGACCTCAACATACACACTCATTCAACGCATTTATTGGTCGGCTACATGTAGCATAGGCCAACATTTATAAAGGGAGTACCGTAGTACTATTAACAAAGTAAATAATTTAAGCACTATAGCATTTTACTACAGGCACTAAGAGTTTCTGAGCCATGTGGTGCTCAGTTGGGAGGAGTTGAGACATGAACTTTATACATGTGGTGTAGTGCTTGGGTGCATTTGTCCGCATAGTTCTCAGTTGGGTTGAGAACAAGCTGTAAGATTTGTTCATCATTCAGCTTATCAGGAGTTTCCGGAAGAGTTTTTAACAGGGCTTGCCTTCGAATCTGTAGAGGACATACCAGCAAAAAATGTGTCTACAATGCATTGTACATTTTCGCTATCTCTGTCACAAACTCGCACGTTCATTGGCTAGAACATGCTTTGAAATGACCAAATCAGGTAAAATTGTGACAAATGGGTTCGAAATAATCACAAATGAGTTGGAAATATTTTTGTGACCTGTTCAGTGAGCATTGCCATTGTGCCACGTGCACTGGATGAATTCACAATTGTAACATGCTGCAGCAAGCATTTTGTGCCAAATGAATTCACAATTGTAACATGCTGCAGCAAGCATTTTTGAAATAAATACAAACCATTGAGCACATTTTCTCTCAATTTTTGAATGTGGTTGATGTGAATAATGGTCTTTCCTGTGATATGGATAGTCACAATTTACTAGTATTATTATTGAAGAATAAAATAGCATGGGTGCCAACATCCTTATCTAGGTTTGAGGCATCTTTGATTGTTATTTATTTACTCAAATGCTACTTCGCTCAGTTGATTGGTTAACTGGACCAATTGACAATCAGGAAGGAACAATTACAGAATATGACTGGATAGTTTGTATTGTGCAAGTCCCCCATTTGATCCAGATGTTCAGGGATATGTATTCTCGTGAGAGAATAAGAGGGGAAATCATGTTTCCATAATTTGCAAAAGTCATATTCTATTATAAGTGGTACCACCATCTACCGTTTTCATTTGTCATCTATGACAGACTCACATTCTTGTGTTTAATTTTTTGTTTGTGGAAGCTAATAATCCAAATGGTATACAATTATCACAAGAGACCCCAGAATGGATTGAAAGGATAATGAATTACCAGTACCAAGCAAAATTAATGTATGTGAATTTGGAGAACAATAATAAGGTAGAGCTAAAGTCATTCTGTCAAATAACATTGCAACAGTTTTTGTGGGGTGTTTATAAAACGAAGACCGAAGACCCCAAAACAAAGACCTTTCCCCCAAAGAGCCCCTCAAGTGGGTCTTCGGTCTTCGTTTTATAAACCCTCAAGTGGGTCTTCCATCTTCGGTCTTCGTTTTATCAATGGCCCTATCAAAACACATGGCGTTTATAAAACGAAGACCCTGACATTTTTCGGCCGGGGTAGGGCTGTGAGGGCCCAGGAGTGAGGGGATGCAGTAATCAAGGTCCGCCGGGAAATTTGGTCCTCTTTTAATGCCCAGAGTGGACGATAATTCCCGATCTATTATAACTCGATAATAATGTCCGCCCTGGGTATTGCTGCATACAGGGTCTTCCATCTTCGGTCTTCGTTTTATCAATGGCCCTATCAAAACACATGGGCGTTTATAAAACGAAGACCCTGACGTTTTTCGGCCGGGATAGGACTGTGAGGGCCCAGGGGTAAGGGGATGCAGTAATCAAGGTCCGCCGGGAAATTTGGTCCGCTTTTAATGCCCAGAGCGGATGATAATTCCCGATCGATTATAACTCGATAATAACGTCCGCCCTGGGCATTGCTGCATAAAGGGTCTTCCATCTTCGGTCTTCGTTTTATCAATGGCCCTATCAAAACACATGGGCGTTTATAAAACGAAGACCCTGACATTTTTCGGCCGGGGTAGGGCTGTGAGGGGATGCAGTAATCAAGGTCCGCCGGGAAATTTGGTCCGCTTTTAATGCCCAGAGCGGACGATAATTCCCGATCTATTATAACTCGATAATAACGTCCGCCCTGGGTATTGCTGCATACAGGGTCTTCCATCTTCGGTCTTCGTTTCATCAATGGCCCTATCAAAACACATGGGCGTTTATAAAACGAAGACCCTGACGGTTTTCGGCCGGGATAGGACTGTGAGGGCCCAGGGGTGAGGGGATGCAGTAATCAAGGTCCGCCGGGAAATTTGGTCCGCTTTTAATGCCCAGAGCGGACGACAATTCCCGATCGATTATAACTCGATAATAACGTCCGCCCTGGGTATTACTGCATACAGGGTCTTCCATCTTCGGTCTTCGTTTTATCAATGGCCCTATCAAAACACATGGGCGTTTATAAAACGAAGACCCTGACATTTTTCGGCCGTGGTAGGGCTGTAAGGGCCCAGGGGTGAGGGGATGCAGTAATCAAGGTCCGCTTTTAATGCCGAGGGCGGACGATAATTCCCGATCAATTATAACTCGATAATAACGTCTGCCCTGGGCATTGCTGCATATACAGGGTCTTCCATCTTCGGTCTTCGTTTTATCAATGGCCCTATCAAACACATGGGCGTTTATAAAACGAAGACCCTGACATTATTCGGCCGGGGTAGAGCTGTGAGGGCCCAGGGGTGAGGGGATGCAGTAATCAAGGTCCGCCGGGAAATTTGGTCCGCTTTTAATGCCCAGAGCGGACGACAATTCCCGATCGATTATAACTCGATAATAACGTCCGCCCTGGGTATTACTGCATACACGGTCTTCCATCTTCGGTCTTCGTTTTATCAATGGCCCTATCAAAACACATGGGCGTTTATAAAACGAAGACCCTGACATTTTTCGGCCGTGGTAGGGCTGTAAGGGCCCAGGGGTGAGGGAATGCAGTAATCAAGGTCCGCTTTTAATGCCGAGGGCGGACGATAATTCCCGATCAATTATAACTCGATAATAACGTCTGCCCTGGGCATTGCTGCATATACAGGGTCTTCCATCTTCGGTCTTCGTTTTATCAATGGCCCTATCAAACACATGGGCGTTTATAAAACGAAGACCCTGACATTATTCGGCCGGGGTAGAGCTGTGAGGGCCCAGGGGTGAGGGGATGCAGTAATCAAGGTCCGCCGGGAAATTTGGTCCGCTTTTAATGCCCAGAGCGGACGATAATTCCCGATCTATTATAACTCGATAATAACGTCCGCCCTGGGTATTGCTGCATACAGGGTCTTCCATCTTCGGTCTTCGTTTTATCAATGGCCCTATCAAAACACATGGGCGTTTATAAAACCAAGACCCTGACGTTTTTCGGCGGGGATAGGACTGTGATTTTTGTACCCTTCATAATAGAGTATGCCAAAAATGGTAAATATATATAATCTGAATAATGTATAATACCAACCAAGTCAATGCTGATCCATCTCCAAAAATATATCTATGGATGTTTTATTACCAAACATGTTGTTCATGTGCTAATAAACTGCTCCTATTTTGTCTTGTGTCACCTAAGACTTCTATTTATCTTTCAGCTGGGTATAACAGATGATGTGACTACATGTAAATGCAGAAACAGAGCAAGACATTTTGAAAATCCAGACCCTTTCCTGTTTATACTACATGAGAAATGAGGATGAATCCTAGCTGCTGAGGGAAAATTCATCGGAAACCTCTGATACATGCATATACTTGTGAAAACAGTCCTTTAACATCTCTCCATTTCTGCTGTCAATCAGGATACCAACAGGTTGCCTCCTCCAGAAAACCAACATGGCCGTTTAGTGCAACAACTTAAAAGTGTGTATATTTCGGTCCAGTATATCTGATGACCACAACATTCTGATTGAACATGATCAGTTGATGATTGGGAATTTAACAGGATCGACAAATTAATGACCGTAGACCTACTACTATTGACTCTACAGGGAACATCGATCATGCAATGACTTTAGTATTTTTATCGGGTTTACCAAGGGTAAACCCTATATTAGTATCACTTTTCAGATTTTTTTTCTTTTTTCTTCTGCACATGTGTAGTTTTGATCTCCTGCCCGGAGACTGTACTCATTTGATGCCCCTTAGAGCATTCACAACAGGCCTCGCACAAGCCATGCAATTCCAGGCGCTAAGAGTAATGGAATTTCGTTGAAAGGACATGGAAAGTCAGAGGAAATATATGTACAGAGCCCGGGGAAAATGAGTGGAAAAAGCTAAGTTATTCTCTGAAGTTCAGCGAAATTTGTTGCGGAATAAAAATCCAAACAGCCGTGAAACGTGTTTGCTGGTGACCGAGTTTCGCCAGATTGAAACGAGGTCAGACAGCTCATTTACATATTTTGTGTAGCCCATTGGTTGAACTAAATTCGTGACTGTTTCCCGCTGAATTAATATTCATATTGTGTGACGTGTATTGGTCGAGGTCATAATGTCGACAGCTGATTGGCTCACGCTCTTGACATCTATACTAATTTACGTATCCAGAACGCAAAATGGTACATCTTCAGAAAATTTATGACCTAGGCCTATCCCAAAATTCACAAGATCATTATTGTTTAGCATCATCAGATAAACAAGAATAGTACGATCAGACAACATGCAGGCGAAAATACTGTATAATTGACGTAATTCGTTGTTTTCCGCGTTTCAATGGTTGATCTTCAATGCATAATGTAGGTCAACTAAATTTATAATGTCTGCTGCTTCAAACGAGTAGGCCTACAAGTACGTTCAGTTTTATTTTTTTAACGACAAAACTCACATAATGTTAGCAACAAAAGTACATATCATCGGGCGTATGAACAGTACTATGTATTGAATGAAGAACAGAAATGCTACAAATGCCCTGACCTGATCATGTACATGTAACGCTAAGAACCTTGGAATAGGTAATAAATTTCCCGAAGATGTATCGTCTTGCATCCAGAACAGTCCCATTTGAACTGGTCAAATTACAGTCACCATTGTTCGTTGGTTTGGAATTTAGCTTTGGGCTAATGTTGCCGATGCCGGGAAAATGCAAATTTAGTGAACATTGGCTGAGAATGGATGATTATAACTGTGGTTGTCCCGTCACGGTGAGAGGACAGCAACGTACACAATATTAATATGTCAAACAAATGTGGATCTGTCCAATATGGACGATGGTCGGAGCCATACAAAGATTACAGGGTACACATTACGCATGGACAGAAAAATCAGGGCGGACAGCACACGAACATACCGGCATTTCTGACTAGGCCCGAGCTTCAACTTCTACCTCGAACGGTGAGACGACCAATACCCTGCACGACCGTGGCCATATGCCAACATCTGCCGGAGATCATCGCGAGGGTATTTCTGGCTTTCTTTCAACAAATTAGACATTGGAACCGGAAATAGTGTGGTGTTTGAAACAAATACAGTCACACTGATATAGATAGACTGTCTTTCAATATGAATTACAAGCGTCTAGTCCGTCATTCATAATCCAGCCGTCGTCCATTAGAGAATATCCGCGTCCATAATCCGAAGACCTATTCCATTTTCCATATAACAGTATTAGCACCAAATTCAAAAAGACAATCATAGTATACATAAACATAAGTCAGACATGGACGATGGCTGAGTTATGAATGTCTGATCTAGAACTTGTATGAAAAGCGTTGTTTAGAGGTCACGGAAATTTCAAAAATTGGTCATAGAAAAGTCATGGAATTTTGAACCTCTGAAGGCGCACGAACCCTGTCATAAAAAAATACCGTTCTTCTCTCTGACAGTCATATACACGGTGGCTTGTGCATTGAACGTGATAATTGGGAGATTATCGCAGTAAATTTTATCTTTCCAATTTCTTTTAAAAGTTGCCTTTATCTGGTAGCATTTGTTACGGCGAGACGGATAGTCATTCTCCACGGTCCAGCGACAACCGATCCTATCTGGCTATTATGTGGGGCTGATGCCAGGAAGTCACTGCGCCACAAAGCAATAGCAGGATAATCAGCGAGTAATATAGGACCAGCACTTATTGTCCCATCAGTTTTTACCCCTCGGCCAAAATTTGGCCGAAGGGTATTGTCGTCGTCATGTACGTCTGTCCGTCTGTCCGTCACACCTTTCTCGTTACCAAGATATCTTCAGAACGACTTACCCCAGGCACACCAAACTTGCAGTGCACATCCGTATGCTTGTGACCCAGAACTCTATTGAATCTGGACCTGATTGGTTAGAAATTTTGGCGGCCATCTTTAATTTATGCGAAACCATCACAGCTTTCTTGTTACCAAGATATCTTCAGAACGACTTACCCTAGGCACCCCAAACTTGCACTGCACATCCATATGCTCATGACCCAGAACCCTATTGAATCTGGACCCGATTGGTTGGAAACTTTGGCGGCCACATTTAATTTATGCGAAATCATTAATCTTGTGTATCTTAGGTACCATTTCTCTGTTCAGTGTGAAACTTGGTATAGATCATCGATGCATCAAGAAACTTCAAAGGAATGACCAAACCAGTTTCCCTGATTCGGTGAAAACCTTGGCGGCCATCTTTAATTTATGCAAAATCTTCAATGATATATATCTCTGATACCATTCAAGTGTTCTATACGAAACTTGGTATACAGCATCGATGTATCAAGAGATCTGCAATGTATAGCCACATCAGTTCCTCTGAGTGGCGGGAAGGATGGGCGGCCATCTTTAATTTATGCAAAATCATTAATGAACTCTATCTCTGATACTGTTCGAGTGCTCGATGTAAAATTTGGTATATATCATCGAAGCATCAATAGACTTACGATAAATGACAGTTCTGGCGTTTCTGATTGGGCGGAACCTTGGCGGCCATCGTTAATTTATGCAAAATCTTCAATGATATATATCTTTGATACCATTTCAGTATTCTATATGAAACTTGGTATCCAGCATCGATGTTTCAAGAGACTTGCAATGAATAACCACATCGGTTCCTCTGAGTGGCGGGAAGGATGGGCGGCCATCTTTAATTTATGCGAAATCATTAATGATCTATATCTCTGATACGGTTCAAGTGCTCAATGTAAAATTTGGTATACATCATCGATGTATCAATAGACAGTTCTGGTTTTTCTGCTTGGGTGGAAATCTTGGTGGCCATCTTTAATTTATGCAAAATCTTTAATGATGTTTATCTTTGATACCATTTCAGTGTTCTATATGAAACTTGGTATACAGAATCTATGTATCAAGAGACTTGCAATGAATAACCACATCAGTTTCTCTGAGTGGTGGGAAGGATGGGCGGCCATCTTTAATTTATGCGAAATCATTAGGGATCTCTCAGATAATTTTCAAATGTTCGATGTACAATTTGGTATACATCGTCGATGCATCAACAGACTTATGTAATGAATACCGGTTTCTCTGATTGGACGGAAACGTTTGAGGCCATTTCTAATGGCAAAATTTTTCATAATCTGTATATTTGTTACTTGACTGCTTGGTGTTCCTGAAGTCTTGTTTTAAATTGAATACATTATGAATGGCTGGCGCCCAGAGCCGAGGGGTTTTCAGATGCGCAGCTTCGTATTTTTAGTCACTCTTTCAAATGCAAGAACTCGAAATTGGTACATGATATATAGATCTGAAACTTCAACTTTACACACATATTCTTGAGGTTGTTCTATAACTATATGGCACTTTATGAATTATTATTACGAATATGAATTTTAATATTTTTGAACATTTTTTAATCTTTGGTAAGCTACCTTACAGCAAAAGTTATGATTCATATATAGTGCAAGATCACAAAGATGATCTTCACTTTAGATAGGGAATCGTCCTCAATGCGTTTTTGATACACACAGCTGGTGGGGCTAGGTTTTGTCTAAAAAGCACCAAATTGACCATTTGAATAGATAAAGAATAATCAAGACCCACAAACAAACACAACCAGACTTACAGTGGTTCAAACCTGCCGTATTTTGCACTTTTCGGTGCATTTACAGTCGACATTTTCTCTCCAAAATTCTCGTTGCAAAATAATGACACCTTTAACCAAAATCATATTTAGACTTATTTGTTGGTCAAAATAGCTAAAATTGGTTTTGGTTAAAGGTGTCCTATTTTTGTAACAAGAGAAAATCCACACCGAAAAGTGCCTAAAAATACGAAAATAAGCCAACTTACCAACTTTAGTGAGCCATAAATCCGTTTTCGTGCATCTGCAGTCCTTCATTATTTCGGGTCTTATAATTCAGCATGAAGGCTGTACAAAAAAGTCCATTTCATATCCCTTTGATAAAAGTGAAATGTTGGCCCTTCAAACTGAACAGCTTGAGGACGATTCCGTATGTCAAGCGAACATCACCATTCTTCCCAAATATGACACTAATAAACTCCTCTGATGCAAGTAAACCCGATATCAGTACTTTAAGTACTTTGATTTATATTTCCTACTTCCTTAAATGTTAAATCTCAAAGTTACAGCTTGAAATTTTATCAACTCAAATGTTGCATTCAAGCAGATATTCACAGTATACTCAGTTGTGAGGACACATTTTCCTGCCTGCTTCACATGCTTGCTAGTGTATTTCAAATTACAGAATCATTTTATGATCCTAAATACTACATCCATATAGAGATTCTTGTAAGACTGATCCGGGTTCATATTGGTTTACAGAAAGATGTAATATTGAAGTGCGCAAAGCTTACCTCATGTAATTTGTTATGAGGCAGTCATACAGATCAAGATCTGAAACCAGGAAATCTTTTACTGTGTATGCCAGCTAAGAGGCTTTATTTATGTTTTATTTATCTTCTTGGATTGATGGGTATTCCTGATATTTGTGATCCCACATAGTATACTGAATAATACTGATCTTCATAAATTAATATCTTATCAAAGCTCTCTCGTGGAGACATATGGGACATATAGTGAAAATGCATTTATTATCAATTTCCTCCAATGCAAAAAAAAAAATGCATTTTGAAAATGAATAAATAATACATTTGGAAAACATATAAAAAATACATTGAAAATGTATTTATTACCAATTTCCTTGAATACAAAAAAAAATGCATTTTGAAAATACATCAATAATGTATTCTGAAAATATATAAAAAATATATTGAAAATGCATTTATTATCAATTTCCTCGAATACCAAAAAAATGCATTCTGAAAATACATCAATAATGTATTTTGAAAAAACATAAAAAAATATCTGGAAAATATATTTTTTATCAATTCCCCAAATATCCCAAAACTTATTTTCTGATCCAAAAATAATTTTATAATGATTTTTCAAAACCTATCAATTATGCATAAATAAATGCATAAAAAATTATTTTTGATAGCAGCCTTGTACTACTGAATATACAAGTGAGTCCTGCACTACACTGAATAAACCAATGACAGACATACAACTTTACTATGGAGCTCTTGATAGGCTACATGCCAGTAAGAGTATGTAAATCAGTATGAAAGTAGGCCTAATGTATGCATACTTGGAGATCCCTTTTTAGAAGACTGGAAAATGGTACAAAAATAAAAAAAAATGTGAAAAAATAATTATTGACCTGTTAGACCTGAAAGTTTCAAAGGCACAAGTAAAAAATAAAAGGATCATAACCTGTAAGTTTCAGGAACTCCATTGCAATAGTTTTCGAGATACGGCTTGGACAGACACACTGCTAGGGCCACAACAATACTCCTGAGCCCGTAGGGCTGAGGACTAAAAACCCAAAATTAGTTCTATTGTATTTTTACCTCCGTCGATCAGACGGAGGTCTAGGAGCGCAACGTGAAATCTCCCGCCAAATAATTGTCATATGGGGAACCCACGACTCATAGTATTTCCAATAGGGATGGTCATGGTTCCCGACGAAATATTGAATCTTTTCTTTGGACACAAATGAATGCTTACGCCACAAAAGGTGTGTATCCTTTGCAGCGCTTCCACCGGGTCTCTTTATTCGAGGGTACTAAATTCGCGCGTGTACTTATAGCTTGGCGCTGGTACAGATGGCCGGTGGGTATGCGACGAAGACAAACCTGCGCTTTCATAAAAAGTAAATTTTCACGAAAGAAAAACTCGCATTACAGATAGTATAATTGGAAACTTCCTCGAGAATCTCTGAATCGGCAAAAAGATAAAGGACGAGTGTCATTCACCAGGATGCGAGTCGGAAGTGAGAAGTCAAATTCAAAGTCAGAGGTCAAAAACGTAAAACTCCGAAGAACTCTCTCGGCTTTTTCTTTTCTTTTTTTTAGTTGGGGGGGGGGGGGGGTGAGGTTGGGGAGATAGTGACTGAAAAAATATATCTTCCCATGCTTCAATCGTTATCTGTGAATCCGATCAACAACCTAGCCGGATAATCTGTCAAAAAATATCCGTCGTCTGGGTAAGGTTGAAGGGTCATGATCGGAAGCTCGAACTGTGATACAGGCAAAAACTGTTGTTGTTGTAGTCTGGAAAAATAACTCTGCCTCACGAGGCACTCTCTCGGCTTTTTCTTTTCCTTTTGTTTGAATTGAAGATGGGGGGGGGAGATAGCGACTGGAAATATATATCTTCCCATGATACTTCAATCGTGCGCTCATGAATTCCACGGAAAAGCGGACATTGCTAAACAGCCCTTTTTCGCATAAAATTGACTCCACATTCTGTCGTAGACCCTATATTAGCATGCTGTTTATTCTATTCGCTTCCTATGATCCCCGGGAACAAGCCAATAATAGAGAAGATGTGTTTTAATAGCGAAATATTTTTCCCGCAATTTTTTAACATGAAGAACTCGGGAAATTCTAAATTGTCAAAGAAGAAAAATTGCACTTTACTGAAAACTATACTATTTTGAAACATCTGCAGAAAAGATATGCATGTGGCGGGAGCTGTATACCTTAGTAAAAATAAGAGGTCAGAGTTTTAATTTTCTAAGTAGAAGAGATAAATTCACTCTAGGAATATTTTTTTGAAGAAAATGTGTAATTAATAAAGCACTTTTACCGATAAGATTTAAAAAGCGCACTCGTGATTCCATCACGATTTTTTGTCGATTCCGTCACGGACTAGATTTAACCCCTGGGATGATCCAGTCGCGTTTTTCTCACGATGAAAAAAATCTTATCATCCTTGGGTACTGTATGTTAGTAAGAGATGTCCTATAAGAATAGTCAGATTGAAACAGAGCAGCAAAAAAATAGACAAGCAACACTAGTCTAAGAGTCCTGTCCGTTTCAGGTGATTCCGTCACGAACATTTCGAAGCATGATTTACTGAAAATGCTGGATCATCTGTAGATTTTTCATGGATCCGTAAACAGATGTCATATAGAATAGCAAACTAAACTTGAAACTACATGGGTATGACCACGGAACTTCCGAGTACATGACTTTGAATAAAGAAAAAGTCTTCCCAACGGTGATTCCGTCATGGTGGAATTCATGATCTGTGAATCCGATCAACAACCTAACCGGACAATCTGTCAAAAATTATCCGTCGTCTGGGTAAGGTTGAAGGGTAATCGGAAGCTCGGACTGTGATACAGGCAAAAACTGTTGTTGTTGTAGTCTAGAAAAATAACTGGCATGCACTCTATGGAGAAGGGCCTCGTGAGGCACAAAGTGCAATTTTTTGTTGTTGTTTATCTGCAAATCCGCTCAACTCGACGGGTATCTTTCACTTGTTCTCACAGTTGCCTGGCCTGTGTGATATTGGGTGGTCGAAGTCTACGTATAGCTTTTTTCAATAAATTATGGAAATTAATATAAACATATATTTTTTTAAATAGATTTTTTTATAAGTGTATTTCTCTGTCATCTTTGGCTCAATTAAAGTCATTCTCTAAAATGTGAAGCCGAGTTAATACAGTTTTTAATTATCTACCAAACCCTGTCCTCTATGACATAGAATAAAAGATAAGTTGGGAATAGAACCGCTCAACACAGTCATTTCTAAACATCAAGTTGTACATAAGTATTTTTACTTACTCTGTACAAGCTGAGGGCATTGTTGTGGCTTTTGAAAATTTTGAGATTTTTGCGAGTCTGTCCATATTTAACTAAGCGACGTCCAAGCGAGCTAATGTACGCGCGTTATAATCATATCAAGTATGGTGCGGCTTGTGTTCAATGAGGCTTGGAATGTTTATACAATTAATTTTGTTCTCACTGTTACACAATAAATATTTGCTGCGTGGAATCCAGTCATTTGTTCCATAGGGGCAATATTCTCATCAGCCATCACCATTCAATGTGCATGTGATACATGTACAAGTCCATGGTCATTGATACAGTAAGGTGAAGGCGAAGGTGACCTGTAACACCAGTATACAAAATTATACCGTGCGCATTGAATCCTCATCATATGATGTTGAGACAGATCAGAACGAAGTGTCGGTAAAATCAGGTGTGTTTTGAAGAGCATTCTCTCATCAATGATGATGCTATACTGTACACATACAAAATATGATTGTTGCTGTGTTGGGCCTATAGCACAAAATCACAAGCAAGTTGGTACAACTAGGCACACAGGGTCTCATTTCTGTCGCTAACGTGTTGATTTGGGTGAGGGGATCCTCTCATGGGGAGGTGTGGGTGGGATGGGGCCTAATGTCTCAAGCACTTTTCCAGGTTTTCCATCAATATACTCTATTCCATACCCCAATATTTCAAGCACGTCAAATCAAACAAAATTATTTGCTGGGAATGTGACTTTCACATCCCTGTCTGGACATGCTAGTGAGGAACCCTCAATCCCAGATTAATTACCATTGATGAAGCTAACGTCCAACAAATGCAAAATTGAGCTTGGCATCCGGCCGTATGTTATTCAGTGATGTATTACGCTACGGACTCTGTTGCCTCGACGGAGGTCTTTGCGCTCATCCAGCGCTTGTTGTATGTATGAAAATCATGTAAAGGGTTCTATACTGCCATGGGTACGGTTCTATAAAAAGCTGTCTTATGTTTGAATATATGTATAGAACCAGTATATTAGATCTTTCTTAAATTACTATTTCAGAGAGCATTTGTACACAACAATAAATTATTCTACGGTCAGGAGGGACAACCCAGTACCTTCCAGTTCTGGACAGAGTTCCACAAATATGTGGAAGAGTGACATAACAACAGACAAGTGAGAGAGGCTGAAGGGGCGAGAAAAGAGAAGAATATTTGTTTTCAGTTCGTTGTAAATATTTTATATTCATGTGACATTGTTTATTTTCTGTGTATAGTTTGTACATAATGTACCGATATATAGAATAAAGACAAGACATTGTACTTTCCTGTGAGATATGACTTGATATTTTGTTCATTATCATGCCTATCTAGTAATGTGCAGATGACTTATTCTAGGTTGCTTTTGCATTCAAATACTCCTGTCAGTATATGGTCAGTACAGAGCATTACTTTGCCACTTTTAGAACACCAGAATATTAAATGAAAATACCAACTGTCAACTTTATCTTGACAAGAGTCTGCAAAACATTTTTCTGTTTCATTAAATTCATTCTGTCTCTTATGAGTTCACAAGTCATACAATAACAGAAAATAGTTGGATACTGATATAAAGGTATATATTCTACATTCCCAAGATTAGGTTATGCAAATGATTTGGTAGATTTTGTTGCTTTTGAATTACATTTGAATAATTTGTCTTGAATAACAGAAAATCAGAGATAAAATCACTATATAGTGGTCATTTATCTTATATTCAAGACAAACTGATTCAAATGTAATTATAATCTAGCCTGCACGAGCAACAGAAAAATGCTATAATACACATGAGAATAACAGGAATGAACTGGATGTGTTACACATGTGTAACATGTGTATCACGCATGTGATTAACATATAAAACACACACACCAGCCTCACGCATGTGTCACATATGTGCGTAACGTATGAGAAACATACATCTGCCTTCACGCCTGTAACACACACGTGCCACATATGTGATACGTATGTGGTTCCACACATGTATCTAATGCTAGGTTAGAAAAACATGTGACACATGCGTGAGCTCACATATGTGGATCATACGTGTCACATATCATTCACAGGCTTGCAATTTTGCCTGTGTATATAAGATCCTCTTGTCATTAGGTTATAATTATCGGATAATGGTGAGCGTCAAGATTCTTCAGGATCTCTCGTTTTGATTTTACGAGTTGAGAAGCTGGCATATGGGAGCGACATTTAATTCTCAATTTTTGCATCTTCCTACTTTCAATTTTGCAAGATGAAAACTGGAATACGGGAGCAGGGTTGAGCTTTTCCGTCTTTCTACTTTCAAGCTTGGGAGATGAAAAGCTGAGTTAGCAAGCGTTTGCAGCGGAATGGTAAGAAACTTCATCTGAAAAGTGTTGGAGTCAGTGAAGGTGAACCAAAAAGGAAAATCCCTAAACTTACGCCTGTTAGAGGCCAGGATTTTTTTCTGGAAGGCTGTGAAATTACGTCAGGATAGTTAACAGAGATCTTTTGGTCAAAAGTCTGTCAAACTTTTCAGGATAGCTATATAGGGTCCTTAGAGAGTAAATAGACACAAAAAAGGACCGGAAAGTGCATTTAACGCCCATTGACGGACAGTAACATGAAATTAACATTAAAATAACACGTATACTTTTATCCATAGGTATTGACATGATTGAGAGTGCCTATGATGGTTTCAGGTCAGAGGCAAATTGAGGAGAGGGGCATAAAACTACATTTAAGACGTTTACATTTAGATTGCATGCTTCAGCACTCGTGCCCTACGCCAATTATATGCCGGCTCTACATGTACACCATTAGAGAAATGATCATGATATTGAACAGAGAGTTTCCTGTGTTCAATTGTTATTGGTGGATTCAGCTTGACCCGCGCCCCCGCCCTTCCCAATGAACTGTTCTCTGCTGCTCGCAATTGTTGAGAGCTGGCGCTTTGTGGCTTTATAAGAAATGATATTAGAGCCATTCAACCCTCGGAGAAAAGCATCATGGGCAAATCCAGAATGGACGACATGGTGTAGCTGGAAAGTTGTGTTTCCAAAATTGGTGAGTTTTTCTGCGTAAAAGTGCCCAATAATATTTTATATCACATCAGATGATTATTTACTAATTTATAAGACAGTTTAAGCGAAACAAAATTGCACAAATCAAACATTTGAAAAATCGATCCTAAAAATCGTCAATAAAAAGGCTTATTTTTATAATAGGACGTCACTGTGACTTCATCATAGAAGCCATCTTCGATTTTGTTACATTTTGTTTGGTAGCGACAGCGTTGGAACCAAAGATGTGGTGTGGCAAGTTTAAGCTTCCTAGTCTGAAGGATAACGAAAATCACGAAGCTATTGGGAAGCTAAATTTTTCAATGATATTTTCCCTTAGATGCCCTTTTGGGGACCAGAGGGCTTCACACGACCCAGAGCAAGGGGCAACCCTTCTGATATTGCTCTGTTTGCCTCAAATGACGCATGTGCCAAGTTTGGGGCTTTAGACCAACATGTCAGGATCGTTTTGCTAAGCCACCTCACTAGCCAACGCTACTTCCCTGGTTGTGGATAGGGCTGCTGAACAATTCATGAATTTCATATACCGATACAAAGTAAAGTTGGTGCAGAATTGAGTTAGTGAGTCAGTACAGCTATTGGCAAGCCGTTTGTCGATAATCTCCGTGACATGAAAACATTTATTGGGGCATACCCATTGATGACCCCACCCCCATAATAAATTGGTGCAATATATATGTTCTCAAACTGTACTAATTATAACCTAAGAATGTTTTGGGTTGGCAAATATCTCCAATATGATGCAACATAGCCGTAAAAAATGCATTTTATTTTCGACAATTGGAGAGGTGAGATAGGGAGTAATAATAGTCACCCCGTCTGTCTGTTCATATAATTATGTGCATCATAGCAAACGTCAGTAACTAAGCAAAACCCAAACAAATATGATTAAATATCCTTGTGGAGGGAGCTATTATAATAAGTTGCTCACTGCTCGAAGGCCTTGGCTCCCTAATCTGAATTTCATTAACTTTCTCAAGTTGTTGAAGCATGGCCGTTATCTATGCGTTTGTATATGCTAATCTGTACCTGGTTTGACCACAACCATAGCATTGGAATCTGCCTATTTGTAAGTCACAAACCACCATTGAACTTTTTGGGTTAGAAATGGTAATAAGGATGACTTGACCATTACACCTGACTGAGTGAAAAATGGTTTGTGATATATATTAAAATGTTTCTGTAATATTTAACTCTCGAAACTATCAAAATAAGCAAAAAAAAAAAATCTCAATCCGCTGCCATTGTGTCAGGCGGAATAATCATAATTCTCCCCGTCCTAACTGGACAAAGTCATGGGGAATATTGGGGTATAAAATTAGCTGATGATATACGATTCAGTAAGGTCGTTTTTTTGTGTTTGTGACCTATACCGGAACATCATATTCCTTTGGGGCTATATTTTAATTGAGGAACCATTTTTAAGAAGTAGTACGTCATAATCGAAAGACCTCTTACGTACGAGAGTAGCACAAATTATTATAGTCGTACATTGAAAACTCAAATTCCCAACAACTGCTATCCAGATTGAGACAGACCTCAACATGCTGAAAGGAATGGTGTTTTGTGAAAATGCCCAAAGCGGTTAACGACAGATGGCAGGCTTGATTTCCACTTTTGATGAAAAAAGTTCCATCTATGGCACCATGAAACCTCATTTGCATATTCTGACCATATGCTTTATGAAATCAGAAGACAGCACGAATCAATATGACTTTTACCAAATGAATTCGTAACTTCAATGACGCTGTGAATTCCTAATAAAGATGTTTGTAAATAATTACTCGATAATTATTCTCATACAATTCCAAGATCTGACACCGACTGGGGAGCTGAGTAAACGTTCAACGGGGAACTGTGATAGTACAATTATGTGACCTTTACTAGCCTATAAAATAATATAAATATACAACAAATGCTGAGTTCCGTATTTCGTTTCCGTATCATTTACATGAGATACCCGCACCCGACAATAATCTGTTGTGGCGCGTAATTGAAAACCCCAATTCTAATTTAAGGTAAACAGACCGTCAAAGATGAGGTCAGAAAATCTCCTGTTCCATGTAGTAAATTGATTGAAAACGTTGGGTATACCTTACCCACTGGATATTTATTTAGAGGATACAAGTTCAAAGGTCAAGGCAACCTAAAGCAGAAAACCCGAAAAAAGAAAATTCTGCTTCATGCTATTAATCACCGCATAAAAGTGATCAAATTTCATTAGGCCTACTGCCTCAAACTCCCGGAAGATAACAAACCTATTGTTCTCGAGGCATGTGTATCTACCCGTTTTCGGTGAGATATGTCCATTTTCATAAGGTGGATCTGGTTGTGATGGTAAGACGGTAAGACAAGATTTATTCGTAGTTAGTCAGTTACACAAGAAAACTTTAGCTTGAGGCTATTCACCGACATATGTGATCACAACTTTGGGTGTACATATTCACTTTAACCTTGGAGAAAAGAATAATCTTGTTGTAATTACATGCATTTGTTGGGTACTAATTTGGTGATGTTGATGCACTCTTGGGTCGAGACCACCGGGTGGGGAGTTGGGTGGCGCAGTCCAAATTGCTTCCAGTATGTGTGACGCTTGTGTACGTAGCAGCACGCAGTTGTTTATATTTATTAAAGGACTACGTTCTAAGTTAGTCTGACAGAATATTGTGCTGCTGATCATTCAAGAAAAAGTTACGGTGAAAATGAGAACACTTGACCGCGAAAATATCCCCTATGCACCGTTCATGGTGTTATGTATCGGGTATATTTGGAATTGATGCTAACTGTCCATGTGCTAATCAAAACCCTTTGGATTATTGACGCAGAAATTATATTTTTTACGACAGTGCATCTGATGTATATACAATACATTAATCGGAATGTATTAATATATTTCTCGATTCGGGGATATCATCGTACCTTGCTCCCACATAATTTGACGTAATGACAAACAATTTGCCCACGTTTAGGTAGTCCGAGTTTCCGAATGAATGAAATTATGTGGGTAACTGACATGAAGAATTTATACTGAAGATGTAATTCCGTCTAAGTAATCTAAACTTACCACATAAATATTAAATTAGAGAGGTCACAGTGATCATAGAGACCTCTAATTTTAACCATTTTTTTTAAAATTATTTTGCAGCGTCAGCAATAGTTCCACAACAACTGTATTAATCAAGTTAAACGTTTGTACCACACGATGGCTGAGAATCTACCAATGGCTTTGAGGAAGAGTTAACTTGCCATATTTGTACAGAGATATATACAGACCCGGTCCAGCTGCCTTGTCAACACAGTTTCTGTAGGGGATGTCTCCAAGTGTATGTCCGCTCGGACACATCAGACATCGAAGACGCCGAATGTAAGAACGAGCAATTATCGAAACCTTTGAAACCTTCTGATACACCTGGCCTCAAGACGGTGCCCTGTCCCGTTTGCAGAAAGCCTGTAGAACTTGACTGTGATATTCTCTAAGCTGCCAGTTCATTTCACCATCTCTAATATAGTGCAGAAGTACTACACAGAAATCAGGAAGGATGCTTCACCCAAGTGCTCCATGTGTGAAGGTGGCCAACCAAAACCTGCCATCACGGGGTGTGTGACCTGTAAATGTAAATGTCTGTACTGTCAAGATTGTCTCACGGCGCTGCACCCAATGCGTGGGCCATTCTCAAAACACAGTTTGGTTGGGGTTGAGAAATACTCTTCCATCCCCATGTGCGAAGAGCATGGTGAACCCTTCAAGGTGTTTTTTGAGGATTGCCGAAATCTTTGCTGTTTTCCGTGTTCTCTGGAGAATCATAAAGGACATGATCTGAAGAAACCAGACTCAGTTTACAATGAAGAAAAGGATCGCCTGGCTCTTAAGACAGACCACCTGAGGGAATTACAACAAGAGTTACAACAATGTGTTGTGAGTCTCTCCATTGTGGAGGACAATATCAAGAACTGTTTCAATAACCAAGCTGCTGAGGTTGAGACCAAATATCAAGACACTCTCAAAGCTCTAGAAAACTGGAAGTCAGGTTGTCTGGAAGCTATCAGTGAGAAACGGGCAGATCTGTACAGACAGACGGATGAAGAAATGAAGCGACTGGGGGCACAAATTGACGAGTTGGCGGCTTGTATGGAATCAGCCACCGAACTTGAAAGGCAGACAGACAGCGTTCAGTATCTCCTGGTATCGGAAGGAATGTTTGAGAGAACGGACAAATTATCCAATACGACAGGTGGTGTCCTTCAATCCTTTAAACACAGCAAGAAGAAAGTAGAAGATGTAATCGGCATCAACGGTAATTCTGATGAACTGTTTTATCTCTTGGCCAAGAAAGATGATCAGACCGTGGCGTACAGGATTATTCGTCAGCCGATTCGGTGTCCGGGATTCTCTTTGAACAAAGAGATGCATGATTCCGTATCTGTGCAGGATAATGGCAAACTATTGGTGAATGTGCGACAATGTGGAGGAGAAGGACATTTCTATGGAGCCTTGGCTGACCAATCCTATATAGAAAGGAGAATGTACTGGGAGATAGATGTTTCATTCACCCTGAAGATGGACCTGGCGGAACATGACCTGGTGTATTCAGCAGGTGTATTTTATCAGAGTGAACCACCTCCTCTTTATCTGGGTATAACGAGTGGTTCCTGGGGAATAACAGTAACGGGATTTCCTCACAGATTCAAATGTCGGCATAATAATGTGATTGAATTTACTCTCCCTGAATATGCAGACGTTAACACTCACGAAGGAACTGTACGTCTGGGGTTTTACCTGGACTGTTTCAAACAAACTTTTACCATACTGGATTCTACAGATGATCGTGTTCTCCACACCTTCCGTGATATTGACCTGTCCGAGCCACTCACTCCTGCTGTAGCTGTGTATAACTTCAATCTTGCAGATGTTTCAGTTCGTCTGAGGACGGGCCAGGACATCTCTTCACTCCCAAAATGTCTGTACAATATGTTACAGTGATTCTAGGTATTGTATTCAAACATGTGGCAAATCCCAGAGTGACCAACTCAGATAGAACCCCTCAGATACAGTATACAATCATACGAAATGCAAAGGTATAAGCAGAATTAATCTTTGGTCCGGTCTCTAATGATGGAATGATGCTAGTAGCTAGTGATGGTAACAGCAATCCACAGGTTTGTATAGCTTGTATGTCAGTATTTACTGAACAATATGAACATTTGAAAACATGAATACATGTATTAGTTGGTCAACGGGTTAGCAATGTTGCCATACAGTAGATATACTGAAATCTGGTTAATGATTAATATCAGCTGACGTGATCGTTTTGGCAATTGCTCACATTTATATTGGTATTGTGTATCGCGTTTCATTGGATTACAGGACCCTGGTCAATGTCCGAAGATATGCAATGAGATACAATGGAGATTCGTGATCATACCAAGTAATATGATAGAGGGCGCCACATTTGGCAGCCACCTTTCAGGTTATCTCCCTCTATTGACAGTGGAGATGCCCAATGTGTGTCACTGTAGTATTATGCTAGGTCACTGATGACTGACTAGCAAGACAGCGTGGAACCTCAAATGGTCGTCATCGTGAAAGAAAGTACACATTTCATAGTTAAAGTGTGCTCCTATGCTGTTTTTCTTGGTTAATTACCTGCGTTTTTAGCGCCTAATGATCTATCTATTTGATCGAACTATGATGACCAGGAACTAATAATGGCACGAGTGAAGCTTAATCCTAAACTCTGGTTTATGTTATGTTGTACAACTGTCATTGATTTTAATCTATTGCCAGTAATCATGGATGGTTGCCATCCCATCTGTGGAAGCGGAAGATGGGTTAATTGAATCGAATGTCGCGGTGTAACATCAAGATGTAATCTGGCCGATGATCTGTTAGATTCCCAGAGGCTTTTATGAGATAGAATACATTGCGAAGTTATCATCGTAATGTTTTTGAAATTGAACTGATATCAGCGATTTCAGCTAACCTAGCAATGCCTGCACTATTTCGTAATTTAAAAAACAAAAAAAATGTAGGTTAAGTTACAAAACACTATAGTTATTTTCTCCATGTTACAAGTTTTGTTGTTATTTTGTTCTTCTTGTCGCCTTTTTATTTGATGCATGATTCTTTTATGTGTCTAACCAAAGTCTGCGAGACACACAAAACCTGGACAATCTCTTGACTGAATGTGCCAATCGGCTTGCATTGATCACGGCAATGCACGTGCTGGATTAGCAGTTGGTATTCAGACAACTACTGGAAAGAGCGACGTACTCATACGTATGTTTCACGCGCATGACCGTGTACTTCACACCTGTGATGCTGACCAGTCTGAGCCGCTCAATCCTGCTGCAGCTGCGCACCACTTCAGCTGGATATATGTCATTTAGACTGAAAACCAACGGTGAACCCGGACATTTTCTCTCTCAAAATGTTGGTAGAATACACTACAAGGATTTGCGGTCGTT
This sequence comes from Hanleya hanleyi, assembly GCA_036873755.1. Classification (NCBI taxonomy): domain Eukaryota; kingdom Metazoa; phylum Mollusca; class Polyplacophora; order Lepidopleurida; family Hanleyidae; genus Hanleya; species Hanleya hanleyi. The sequence continues at coordinate 29,702 of JAVTVY010004551.1, forward strand.
CAAATTTGTTTATTAGAACTGATATTCATGAACCTTGTACATAATCCTTACATGACTGACGGATACAAACAGTCGTCGAGCAGGAATAACAGAAATAAGATGCCATATGATTTATCCAAATGGTTAGACAGACGTATTATCTGATTTCAGGAATATAACGGTTGATTCATTAACGTAACAATGTCGACATATATATTGTAATTATAATGAAATTTGACATATGCCTGTGAAAGTTGTTCATGTTGTGTACATATAGGGTATGCGAATGTAATTTTGTTTTGTATAAATCATGAAAGTAATTATTGTTTTGTGTCAGCTAGCTAATGTGACGAGTCGGATATCATCTTCAGCAAGTGGTCGTGACATTACCACATGGATGTGTGCCGTTGTGTGGCGCCCTCTGGTTGATCATACGGATATCACTGATAGGCAATGCGATTCACTGAAGTACACCAAAAACATATCGTCGTATGGTGATGCGAGTGGATGGCACCACAACAAACCCGGTGCCTGGATTTATCTCCCTTTATATGACGAAGTCTCACACCTTCCATTATTCAACCGCAGATATAGGGGTAAATTTCTGCAAATTTTGATATAGGTTATCTCATTTATTCGCATCTATTACAAATAATCCGGGATGGCGCATAACATGTTCGTTCGTTTTACTATCATTGTACATTAAATAATATCTGAGGCACTTGTACTCAATAACATATATTACGCCGTTCGATCAGCCAAGCATTCCCTTATACCATTGGTATCAACACATAGAGGTCCGATTGTGTCGTTTGAGACGTCATCGTGAAGCATTTGTGAGAGTCCATCCGACTGGACTAGTGGGTCGTCCGTTTTCAACATTCTGAGCATGCGCAGACGGAATTGTGAGAAAAGGGCATGGGAAGGGACGTTTTGGGGTCGAGGTGGGCCACTCTTGGACCGAATGGGTTGTGTGAGGTATCAATGTGAAGCTCTCATAGGTGAGCGTCAAACTGGATAGGTGTGACGTGGACCTGATGTCAACCTGCGCATGCACAGTAGAAAAAGCGTATTGGAATGGACGTTTTGGGGAACGATTGGGCCGTATGCGGTGTCATTGTGAAGCATTCGTGAGGGCCCGTCCGACTGGGCTAGTGTGTCGTCCGTTTTCAACATTTTGTGCCTGCGCAGATAGGGAATTGTGAGAAAAAGGCATGGGAAGGGACGTTTTTGGGTCGAGGTGAGCCACTCTTAGCTCGAATGGGTCGTGGGAGGTATCAATGTGAAGCTCTCGTTGGGGAGCGTCCAACTGAATGGATGTGGCGTGGAACTGACGACATTTTGCGCATGCTCTGTAGTAAAAGTGTAATGAATGGAGCGTTTTGGGATTTAGGTGGACCCATAGTGGTCGGATTGGGTCGTATGAGATGTCTTCTTGAGGCATTCGTGAGGGTCCATCCGACTGGACTAGTGTGTCGTCCATAATCAACATTCTACGCATGCGCAGACAGGGAATTATGGGAAAAGAGCATGGGAAGGGACGTTTTGGGGTCGAGGTGGGCCACTCTTGGTCCGAATGGGTCGCGGGAGGTATCAATGTGAAGCTCTCGTGGGGTTTTGGGGTCGAGGTGGACCCATCATAGGCCGATTGCGTCGTATGAGGTGTCATCGTGAAGCAATCGTGGAGGAGCAACCAACCGGGCTAATGTATCATCCGTTTTCATCATTGTGCGGTCTGGCTTTAGTATAGAAAGCAGACATTTCGGTGGTTCGTGGAGGTCTGTTGAGTGATTGAGGGACCATCCGTGGTTCAAATGGACCGTGTGGGGTATCAGTGTGAAGCTCGCGTAGACTAGAGTCAGACTAGCGTATTTTTATTGGAAGTAGCGTCAATCTGCGCATGCGCTGTTGGGGTGTACTAAGTAAAGTGGTCATTTTGGGGATGCGTCGGGGTGTGTTTGAGCGATTGAGGGATCATTCGTGATGCAAGTGGACCGTGTGGTGCCCACGACTCAAGGGATGTCCACGTCATCTGTGACACCATTGGTGACGTCATCAGTAGGAGTAGTAGCCAAAGTGGGCATTTTGGGGATGTGAAGGAAGATGTTTGGGGTGGAGATGGACCATCCATGGTCCAAATGGACCGCCGTGTTCGAATATCATGATGTGATTGATTGCTGATTGTTTTTAAAGCTAAAGGATTTGGATGGTTAGCCAAATCATAAAAATCAGGCCTCCCAGAGTGGCATGAAATCATAAAAATCATAAAATTTTGCAAAAATGAGTAAACAGCATGAAAGAGCATACAACTTTTGAAAAAAAATCATGAAATCATAAATTTTTGTTGGGAAAGAATTCGTCAGTTGACGGAACTGCACCTAAAATCTCCGAAATCTGGTATTGGGCACGCCCAAGTATGTTCATATAATGTTGTAAATACCTGGTTCTGTGTTGGGCTATATTATTAGTGCATTAGTCACATTCACAGCCAGAGTTCTCTGATATCCGCTCATTCTCAACTTGTCACATATGACATTGTACCTCTCCAACCTACAATCTGTATTCGCTTTGACTCTACTTTTATGAGAAATCATAAAAAAATCATAAATAATAGATGACAAAAGCATAAAAAAGCATAAAAATTCATTGAAAATAGCATAAAATAATTTAAAAAATTAAAAAAATCGGTATAAAATCATAATTAAAATTCCCGAAAAGTAGCTGGGAGGCCTGAAAACTAGACAAAAGCATAAAAATCATAAAATTTCCTTGAAAATAGCATAAGATAATCATAAATTTTCACAAAAATCGGCATAAGATCATAATTAAAATTCCTGAAAAGTGGCTGGGAGGTCTGAAAAACTGATATATCTTATATTCAGTGAACTGAGAGTGTGAATGGTTAACCATGTACATCTATGATCAATATTTTCTCGTGTGTGAGCTCATCGATAACCTATTGCCAACGTTTGTTTCAAGACAGTTTCTCTTGCGTATCTCATCATCTATCAATGAAGTACTTTCTGAGAGAAAGAAACTCTCTTTGCGCAATTTACAAGACCCGTAGCTTCCTGAATCATGGTGATCATTCCATGAGTAAAGGTCTGTTTATACTGAGTGCGAACGCGACCTCGACCGCGACCACGGCTACTTTCCGCGCGAATTATCGTTCGAACTGAAAGCGGCGATACGCAGATGAAACTGACGCATTTACGATTTGACCATGTCCGGCTACACATCATCAGACAGCGACGTCATATGTATGCCTTTTGACCTCGCATTCTGATTGGGTAATGCCAATCGTTCGCGCGAACTGTTCCTAAAAATTCGCTCTGGAGGCAATGTCCACGGATTTTCGCACGAACTAAAATTCGCCCCCGTTCGCGTTCGCCGTTAGTATAAACGACTTCACTCAAATGGCAGTACATCAATCAAATGCGATCGCCGCGTTCGCGGTCGCGGTCGAGGTCGCGGTCGCGCTCAGTATAAACAGGCCTTATGGGTGACCTCCGCATGACAGCATAGCCCTAATAACTGTGATGTCAACCCCCAACTCTCCGATCGACTCATTGAATCGTATGTGTTCCATTCTCCTGGGATGATGCATGCACAAATAGCAAACTCTTTTATTTCACATCAGATTATTATTTTTTAACTTATCATACAGCTTTTGTGAAGAAATCACTTAAAATAAAAAAATAAAAGAAAATCGATCTAAAAATCGACCAAACAATGCCGTTTCGAAACTGACGTCTCTGTGAATTCATCAGAGCGGCCATCTTCGATTTTTTTTTTACATTTTCTGGTAGAGCGTGGCCCCAGGGTATAGTGGGATAGGTTTCATTTTACTATTTGAAGGGGTAAGATAAATATTAATCGGCTGAAGGTGGGGGGGGGGGAGTGCGAAATGACCCCTTCCCAGTCCAGGACAGGCCCTTTAAAGCCCATGCCAGCGGTCAGGTATGGGATGGGAAACTTTAGAATGATACTATTTATGTATTTCAAGGTAAAGAGGTGGCAACTATTTCTTCTAGACAAGGATTAATTGTTCCCATAATTAAAAAAAAATGTAATTTTTAATGTAGAGAATTTTAGTCTATTTTTTTCTAAAATACAGACTTGTTTATTTTGTTCTTCGTCCTTTATACATGCACAACTTTTTATGTTGGTAATGATGTATGACCTTAAATATAACCGTTCACTTGACCAGACGTGTCAGCGCTTTAAGGAAATGCGCCCACATCCGATTAAATGTCACAAAGTCCACGATGGCGGCCATGGTGACATGATAGTCACATCGTATTCCAAAATTTTCCAGATTTTATTTGTGTAATTTCCTTGCTGAAACTGCCTGGTAATTTAGTAAATAATCATCTTATTTGAGATAAAGTACTTCTGAATACTTTTACGAAGAAAAACATTAATTTTGAAGAAATACGACGAAAACAGAAAGGAGGTGTTCGGTTTGACTAATTTCTTTCCTTTGTGTGTTGAGTTAAAAAACCGAAAATATAACTCCCTCGTGTTTACTCCAAAAGTTATTAACTCGAGAGAGAAAATATCGAATGATCTGTAAGGGCGTAGTTCCCCGCCATTCGACACATGATTCCTCAAATGAAAATTATAACAAGCTGTATGCCCCGCCCGGGGGGGGGGGGAGGGGGCATACGAAGTTTCCGAGCAATACTTGAAATTTTGTTTACTGGCGTACATCCATAAGACCTTGAATGGGATTGCGTTTCGAGAAAATCCGCGTACAGATGGCGCCACCACATGGTGTTAATTGGGCCTAGGCTGGGTTAATACATGTACAAGATGTGGTTTCCGGGCGATAAATCTTCAGTGGTTTGATGCTTTGACTTGAAATTTTTCTCACTGATGTACAGCCATAAGACATTGAATGGGATTGCGTTTCGAGAAAATCCGCTTGCAGGTGGTGCCACCACTTGGCGTTAAATGGGCCTGCTGGCTAGGTTAATACATGTAAAAGATGGGGTTTCCGGGCGGTAAATCTATAATCGACGATTAAAGAAACTTCAGAATATAGCTGAGTGTATGTCTAAAGTTTGTGTATGGGTAGTAGCAGAAGTGGATGAAAACTAGAAGTATGTAATGTTGTATTCAGTATCATCGACGGCATGTTACCCGTTTTAGCGCATCCAGTTGAAAACATTGCCTCCTAGCGGGAACTGGCGAACTGCCAGGGGAGACAATTTTGGAAGGTCAGGAAACGACTCCTACAGCCGCGAATGCAACTACAGCGTCCCAAGTCAAACCACCAAAGGTGACGCATTGAATCATGGGAGTTTTATGAGAGACCGTGACACTGCATATCACTGAAAAAATATAGGTAAAAAAAGTGCCAACCCCCCCTCAAGTGATCTTGAAAAAAGTTATTGCCCCCCTCTCGGAGTCCTAAAGGATTCAGCCCCCTCCCTGAGAGTCAAAAAAACAAACTCAGGACCCCCCCCCCCCCTCCTCGCTCCGCACCAGAAAAGCAAATTCACAGAAGTCAATACCGATACAGTTGTATATATTTAAAGGTAAAAAAACAGGAGGTTGTACATAAATGATGCATTAACTCGTCATCCCTTTTAATATTAGTTAGCTTGGAGCCTTCCAGTAATTCAAAGCATGGTATTTGTGTACTGTATACTGGACATATCATAATCATGACAACAAAATTCTACTTGAATCAATCCCACCATACTCAGAGTAAATGTGTTGGTTTCTAACTGTCATAAAGTATGAACATGAACCATGCAAAGCACAGGGAACCCCTTGCACTTGGCAGTATTTGAATAGGGCCCTGGTAGATGAAGAAACGTTTGATGGAAACAAGCAATTAGGGACCAGGCAAAAATTATCAGGAGGACGGGACCGGATAATTTAGGGCAGGGACCAACATTTTTTTAACGGCTTCTCTGGATGGGACAATACTTTTTTGTCGCATTGATGAGCGAAACCAAAGTTTGTTTTCGTCGAGGTTCACAGGGACAAAAATATGATGATTTGACCAGCCAGAGCCTCAGTAGCACAAAATTGAGTATATTTGAACGCATACCCAAACCAATGAAAACACATATCTTATTGGATATATATGCACACAAGATAAATAGCATCCTCATTCTCAGGCTATTATTATTATTATAATTTTTGTTTAACTCAACTTTAATGTCTCATGAAATTTGATTTAAGTAAAGTGTGTTCCTTGAATGTGATATTGGTTATTTTGCATTTATATTGAATAATCAAGAGTGAATATCAACAACAACAACACAATTACACTCCCAAGTCAGTTTGTGTATGATGATGATGGGGGGATTAACAGTGGACCCAATGGATATTTAAGTTAACTTCAAGAGTTATCGCCCCTGATGTGATTATAGAGGCAGATTAGTCTCCCTTGATGTGACTTTTCATAAGTTATCTCCTTGTTCGAACATCGTGCTGTTTGTGAATCCAGAAATTATCTAAACACTGCTAAACCGTTTGTATTCATCTTCTTTGTGTAAAAGATCGTCGGGTAAGGCTCACTGTAATGTAGTACACGTGCATAATTGTGTCATTGTCATCGGAGATCGGCCCCTTATCGGGTAAGTCCGTCATGTATGATACCATGCATATATACGTATAGACATACACACAGACGAACGCACATATGTGTACATAATAAATATATATATTATATTTGCCGCACACAAAGGCAGTTTCGCTGCATTTATTTACTGTATATATATACGTATACATACCGGTTGTAGGTATATTATATATATATATATATATATATATATGTATATATATATATGTGTGTGCATGTATATATATATGTATATGTAAGAAATAAAACTACATACAATTTAGAGTTAGAGCTAAACTGAATATTGCTCTGTTAAACTGTATATTATGATGATGCCCTAATGGTGACAATTAAATACTTGGTGAAGTAACCACCCACCAACCTTTAATAAGGAATATATATACATGGTTGAATTTTTTCACAATGTAAATTATATGCACAGATGATGTCTAATTGGTAGTAATATGAATCGATTAATGGTAATAATCAAAAACTTGTTAAAATAACCATCTAACATGTCTACAATTTGATATAAATATATCGCAGGCATTCATTACATGTGTATAACATGCACAGGTAGGGTCACATGGTCACCCAAAATGATGTCTTAATGAAATTTCTCATAACGTGTAGAGATATATATATATATAAAAGTTGTCGAAACTACCCACAATGTGGTCAGTACCGGTATGGTCAATATTAATGACGATGGCTTAATGATGGCAACTAACAACTTGGTCAAGTAATCACCCATCAGTCTCCAATTAAAAAAAAATATATATATTTATATTGTTGAAATTTTCATAATGTCAATTACATGCACAGCTGGGGCCATTAGGTCACCCATAATGAAGATGGTAGTAATATGTATCGATTAATGGTAATAACCACCCATCATGTATACAATTAAATGTTTATGTTGTTGAAATCAGAACTGCCAGAAAGGAGATAAGTCAGATATTTTAAATATTGTGGCCGTGATTGCTCTCCCTGACTGTACAAGTCATAATGTGTACCTGTATTTAAATGTATCAAGTGTTGAATTGACCAGCTGCATCAAATATTGTAGATAACGCTGAATTGTAGTTAATTGACCAACAACTGATATACAACCGGTTGGAGCGTACCTGCCAATGGAAGCATGGAGTTATTCTCTTGTCGACGAACTCCGCTTCTTGTCACTGATGTTTTACTCCTCGTTATGCTTTTTTTGATAATTACTCTACCTTTCACTTTTATGTACGGTATGTTTGACAGTTTATGTAAATCTGTAGTGTGCAATGTATTACTAAATATTTATTCGAATATGTGCAACTATGTTAGTTCCCGATTGATACCCAATTTAAATGTATGTTTTCCTTTGGAAAATGGGTAACGATCTTCAATCATATAGGGTATCAATCGGGGCCTTCTACCTGAGGACACACAGTTGTAGTCGTGGAACTAGAAATCGTAACACTAATTTATGGCTAGGTAATCCCAATTATATTGAATGTTTAAGCTGCAATCTCAAATCCTTTATAGTTTTTGCAACTCTCTTGACTCTCCAAGGCATATACCAAAACAGCAACATTATTATGATCCTCTTATTATTACTCATTATTTGTGGTGACGTTGAACTTAATCCAGGGCCCGACACCTCAACCCAAATTGATGGACTAAGGATCCTTCATCTAAATGCCCGCAGTATACGAAATAAGATCTCGTATGTAGAAGACATAGCCGAAGACTTCGACATAATGTGCTTCACTGAAACGAACCTGGATCAATCTGTTGATGAAAAAAACCTTATTATAGAAGGATTTAATAAACCATATAGAAAAGATCGGGACCCATTAGCACTGAATTCGTGGGGTGGGATACTAATATATACTTCCACACAGCTTAAATGCAACCGTCAGCCAGACTTAGAAATTAACTTGATCGAAACAATTTGGATAAAAATTGAACTAAAAGGAAAAGATATCCTACTTAATGTATCTTATATTACTCCAAAGAGTCCAGCCTTTATATATGAAAACTTTGAAAATATGGTCGAAACTGCGCTGGGTACTAATTCAAACCTTATACTATGTGGGGATCTAAATGACGATCTGTTAAACGACAACTCACGGCAAATAGACGCAAAATTGCAAAATTGAAAGTAATGTACCCAATTCACAATGGAGAAAGTCCCGACTATATATATAATTTAATGACACCCCAAGTAGGACAAACCACTCCGTACAACTTGAGGAATGACGCAAATTATGCGACACCCCGCACACGTTTAAATATATCCAAAAATTCATTTATCCCGTCAGCTATTCAGGAATGGAACAAACTTAGTTACGATACAAGAAACAAACCATCCACTTCTGCCTTCCACCACTCATTAGCTAAGAAAGCTCGTATATCTAAACACAGTTTGATAGGTTCAAGGAAACTTAACATTGTACTAACCCAACTAAGACATCAATGCAGCCAATTAAACGCAGATTTAATGAGAAGGAATTTGTCTATTACATCTAGCTGTAGCTATAGAACCTTTGCTGTGTAGGTGGGCGTGGCTGTTCTTCCCTACACAGCTGTAGTTCCTTCCAGTCACATTTCGTCCACGAAATTTTGGCCTCCGAAACGCCTGTGTTTCGGAAGATTTAACGGCTGCACTGTTATGTCACTCACTGACATTGTATGATTGTAATCGTGTTCGGTATCCAAGAGTTTTTCCCCCTTAATGTTTTGGAGGGAAATTCGTATATTGTACCGTTTGTGGCGCGTAGATTGGTGAATTGTTCAGAACGAAGTACTGATTTGTGAACGCTAACATTTTCGTGCGATTTAAGAGGACCCAAAGTGGTTAGTACATATTATGTTATACTTTACTTAGTTAAAATGTTCAGTAACATAGTTATCATAGTAACGTACTCATAATATTGATTTAAGGCCAACTAATTTGATATTTTTGAACTTGGTAATTTGACCTAGTTACAGACTGAAATATTGTTCGATGAACTGTTCCACGTGTTACTATTGCTTATCAAACTTGAGATTGTATAACTTACAGAGTTTCATTATTTTAACTGTATCTTTATTTTCATGTTACAGTTTTACGGAGCTAAACGAAGTAAACACGGCTTCTGTATCAAAAACCTGCTGGGTCGAACTTATTTATTCCGCCGATTTGCGATCACGGTAGAACGCTTGCAAAGCTACCGTTACAGTAAAACACTGTGGTTCAAATATAATGAACCAAGGACACCAATCTCAAACATTCAGAAGCGCCATATCCTGGAAGTCTGGTATCTACGTCTGTTTGTGCCAGGCTATGGTTTAGCGGGAACTGAAAGTAAATCTTTCTGACGAAAAGTGACAGCGAACAGAAGAATAATTCATATTCTGTGAATCTTCCTGCGATATTCTTCTAGGCGGTTTGATCATAACCCAATGGGCACAGTTCTTCCTGGGCCATTCTGCGAGGTGTGATAGTCAACCAACGAGTCGCTTCATCTGTATTCCCCTGCGAGGTGTAATAACCAACCAACGAAACACGTCTTACGGAGCCATCCTGCAAGGTGTGACGAACCAATGAAGGTACTTCATTTGGAGTCATTCTGTGAAGTTGTGTAACCAAAGAACCGTTTCCTGTCGTTCCTTCCTTTGATGCATGATAATCACCGAACGGTCAATTCATCTCGAGC
>JAVTVY010004552.1:0-39934 GCA_036873755.1 Hanleya hanleyi
TAAATACTTCAGTCTGTGTTGGACACTTCAATCAGGAAGATATATAAATGATGGTGCTCTGTTTTTACCATTCTCATGTCACCATACTGTGGCCTTCTGTCCTATACATCATAGCATCAATGAGCATTCGCCATGACCAATAATTTATGTATCGGAGTGAGTTGCCTTTTTTTTGAAAATTTAAGCATCTTACACCACTGCTTCGGAATGCGCTACAAATATATTCTCTAAAGAAGATATGCCCATGTGCTCTTGGACAGTGGCGGAACGAGTTTTCACTTGTTCAACACAAATCCGGAAGTTCATTTTTATGTTGGTTCTTCTTCTGTCCTTAAGGTTGGTCATCTACTTCTAATGGAATGATACTAGATTACAAACGTCTAGTCCGTCATTCATAATCCAGCCGTCGTCCATTAGAGAATATCCGCGTCCATAATCCAAAGACCTATTCCATATTCCATATAGCAGTATTAGCACCAAATTCAAATAGGCAATCATAGTATACATAAACATAGGCTTGTTTCCTGCAAGAGAGAAGCGGTCAACAGTTTTCAATGATGCCGGCAAGACATCATGATGTTCCAAAAATATCAAATCCGTATCGCTGATCAGTATTCTTAATCCATAATATTCGTTGTACGGTCGTCATCTAACGAATGATGTATCTCAGTCACGCTTTGATTGTGACTGTTCATATGAGTACCATGAGGATCTTGAAGTACATGGATTCATACGCCCCTAGCCCCGGGTTAAGCGGAATTAGACACAAGTTACGAAACGTAGCGCCATAGATCTTGCACGCTACGTTCGTATTTTGCTATCAGCCTGCGATATATTGGGACTGTAATTGTACCAGCAATTAAGTTTGATTAATCAGGTTGATCCGTTGATGTCTCTATTAGTCTACTTCATGACTGTCGAGTGACCCATTCCCTTTGATCCCTACTTCATGACTGTCGAGTGACCCATTCCCTTTGATCCCGGCTTCCATCATGCCGATTTTTCTCTACCCAAACCTGCCTGGTGTCTGTAATGATAAAAGATAGTGCCACAGCACTGTAGCTCATCTGGCTGTAACTGGAGAGAGTAGCTGTGAGAAATTTTTACTAAAGAACTGCAATAGATGAGTTTCTAACTTGTGATGTCCCCTCTGAACACTAAATGATCCATGCAGTAATTTCCAAAGATTTCATGATAAAGTTTCATGGGAAATTCAAGATGCGGCCATATTGGATTTTCGAAATGGACCAAAAAAGGTATCTTGCACAACTGGACCACAAGGGGAACCTGTGCCAAAGATCCATGCTGTAATTTCCTGAAAATTCACGATAACAGAATTTCATGGGGAAATTCAAGATGGCCGCCTGGTGGCCATATTGGATTTTTGAATCGGACCAGAAAAGGTATCTTGCACAACTAGTCCCCAAGGGGAACCTGTGTATCAAATTTGACAAAGATCAATGCAGTAGTTCCTGAGAAATCACGATAACGAAGTTTCATAGGGAAATCCAAGATGGCCGCTTGGTGGCCATATTGGATATTCAAATTGGACTAAAGTACACGTTGTACAACTAGTCCCAATGGGAATCTGTGTACCAAATTTGAGAAAGATCCATGCAGTACTTACTGAGAAACTATGATAACAATGTTTCATGGGGAAATCCAAGATGGCCGCCTGGTGGCCATATTGGATTTTTAAATCGAAGCAGAAAAGGTATCTTGCACAACTAGACCCCAAGAGGAACCTGTGTACCAAATTTGAGAAAGATCCATGCAGTACTTACTGAGAAACTATGATAACAATGTTTCATGGGGAAATCCAAGATGGCCGCCTGGTGGCCATATTGGATTTTTAAATCGAAGCAGAAAAGGTATCTTGCACAACTAGACCCCAAGAGGAACCTGTGTACCAAATTTGAGAAGATCCATGCAGTAGTTCCTGAGAAATCGCGACAACAATGTTTCATCGGAAAATCCAAGATGGCCGCCTGGTAGCCATATTGGATTTCTGAATCAGACCACAAAAGGTATCTTGCACAACTAGACCCCAAGGGGAACCCGTGTACCAGATTTGAGAAAGACCCATGAAGTAGTTCCTGAGAAATCGCGATAACAAAGTTTCATTGGGAAATTCAAGATGGCCGTCTGGTGACCATATTGAATATTCAAATTGGACCAAAGTACACTTGTTGTACAACTAGACCGCAAGGGAAACCTGTGTACCAAATTTGAGAAAGATCCATGCAGTACTTCCTGAGAAATCACTATAACAATGTTTCATGGGGAAATCCAAGATGGCCGCCTGGTGGCCATATTGGATTTTCGAATCGAAGCAGAAAAGGTATCTTGCACAACTAGACCCCAAGTGGAACCTGTGTACCAAATTTGAGAAGGTCCATGCAGTAGTTCCTGGGAATTCGCAAAAACAATGTTTCATCGGGAAATCCAAGATGGCCACCTGGTAGCCATATTGGATTTCTGAATCAGACCACAACAGGTATCTTGCACACCTAGACCCCAAGGGGAACCTGTGTACCAAATTTGAGAAAGATCCATGATGTAGTTCCTGAGAAATCGCAACAACAAAGTTTTATGGGGAAATCCAAGATGGCTGCCTAGTGATCATATTGGATATTCAAATTGGACTAAAGTACACATGTTGTACAACTAGTCCCAAGGGGAACGAGTGTGCCAAATTTGATAAAGATCCACGAAGCAGTTACCGAAAAATAATGAGGACAAGATTTCACTGGCAAATACAAGATGGCCGCCATGGCTGCCATGTTTGAAATCGTATCGACACCGCATGAACAATTTCTGGTGTACTCATTGAGGAGAACATGCATGCAAAGTTTCAGCTTAATCGGCCAAGCGGTTTCAGAGAAGAAGATGTTTACGCACGACGGACGACACACGACACGACGGACGACGGAGAGTCAGGCCATGACATAAGCCCTTCGAGCCTTCGGCCCAGATGAGCTAAAAATATACAATATAAGGCCTGGTCTGGATGATATGAAAATGTGTGATGCTTTTGCGAAACCCAGAAACAGTAGAACCAAAAAATCGTTTTGGAGAAAGAATAAACTAGCTGCGGTTTTTATCGTATTCATTGTTCACGAGCAATAAAATATAACTTATTTTACTGAAAAAAATCTCACTACTAAGGGAACATATTATGGAGCTTTTGTCCACTAGGGCTTTTGTCCATGGTTTTTTAGTGTTACGGAGTCACTTAATATGTACGAAGAAAACTTAGATGTTATGATAACAACTGAAATACCATTAGCTGTTGTAAAGACCTCTTCCCAAATTAATTAAATTTGAATGCCAAAACAACAAACAAGGGTGTCGGTGGGGGGAGGGGGGAGGCTGTTTGGTGTGAATTACCTACTTTGGCAACCAGTTGTATGTTATTGGACAACACAGGACTGGACTCGCTAATAAGTAGGCCTAAGCCTAGGAAACGACCCCTGCCAAGAAATCCTGGCGACACCCATGCGAATTATATCAAGAAATACAAAATGGTATTGTTTTAGATATATATCAGTCAGCATGACAGGAATGAGTGGAAATAATATACTTGGAGAAGATTTTACACCATGAATCCCAAAATAGTCCTGTTCATTGAATTTTTGGTGTGGAATACAGCACTACAGCACATACTGGTCAGTGATCTATAAACACACTTCATGCTCATTGAAAATGAGAAAACACACTACAGCACCATACTGGCCAGTGATTTATATACAAACTTCACGTTCATCGAAAATTAAAAAGCATAAAACACCATATTTTGCAATTGCAACTACCGAAACATAAAAAATAATTTGCAATACGGTGCTGGTGCATTTTCCTTTGAGGCACCCACAGATAATACATGTAGTTTCTAAGACCTAAAACAAAAATTGTGCGTTAACCCAACCTACCTGGAAATATGTGCTAACCTCGAAAGTTTGTATTGCCTTTTGAAATTGAAATTAAAAAACAAAACACAAATATACTGACCTACCTATCAGTCAAGGTGTCTATTGAGGTAAAAGAGAGAAAATTACACTCGATTACACTGAACATCAGTTTTGTTCATTTTCATTTCTGCTTATTACTTGGTTTAGATCATTCGGCAGACATCTTCAGTTAATACTAGGTAAAAAAAATGTGACAAAAAAATGTATATTTCCCTACCTGCCTACATGGATTTTCTTCTGAGCCATTATAGGAAATGCACCATTCATTTGTTTAACTTAAGCCTAAGTCATGGTCATTACATGGGCTCATAAGTACAAGTTAACTTTCAGTTTGAATAGAATTTTAATACACAGTATTGATTTCTGCATCAGAAAAATCAGTAAAATTAGCATTAAAATTAATCCATGGATTATTTCTGGTGGTTCAAATATCATCAATGTGAATTACCTTATAACTGTTTAGAATACTGTTCGGAAAAGTATGTTGATGCCTGAGTATATTTTCGATAAGTTATGAAAATTAATAAATATAATAAAATAAAAATACATGTAAAATTCACATCAAGTTTTTCCCCCTAAATTCTCATCTTTTTCCTAAATTCTCATCTGGCCCATGAAAGAGGGGTCAAGAGACAATCAAACATTATGTTTTGAGTTTGAGTCAAATAAATTGTCATTCACATTTGAGGCCAAGACACACAAAACCGATTCTATATCGTCTGGGTCTACAGTCCTTCACTTGATAAGTTCTCCATTTTCATTTCTGTTGACAATGGGGTTGGAACCAGCTTTTCATGTCTACGGTCGCTCCGTCAAGAAAAGAATGACGAAATGAACAACGACATTTGACTAGTCTAGGTTAAAAACTGCGTTCTTTTCTTGTGTCCAAGTTTCGACGATAAAAACCAAAACGAGCCCGAAAACGGCACGAAACATGTTGCAATCCTTACAGTTTTCCCGTCAAGTGCGCTCGCTTCCAAAAGTTCCGTCGAACACAAAAATGTATGACGTCACTCACCGCATGGCAACGAAGTGCTCGTCATCGGAGAAACCTTGGCACTGCCAAGGTTTTATTTTTGAATGCTTAGGCGCCTCAAAATGTAACAAAACGGACGATTTGAGCCAATTGAATTGTAGATAAGCATTTCTGTACAAATTGATGACATTTTTGTGGGTTTTGAAAATTTTGAGATTTTGCGTGGCCATCCATCTTTAAGATTTGATACTCCACGTAAGATCACAGTCGTACAATCTTATTCTTGTGAACCAATGTATCAATCGATATTTTATGATCGATGCACAGACTTGGTTAGTTATTTAAAGCAGTTTTGACTATAAAAACCTCGAGGGGTTTCCACTAAACCGAACCAATCAGTAAGCGTGCTCAGTCAGCTCATTACGCCAGTCCGCTGCGAGGTTTGAGTTTTGACTGGTTTGAATTTTATCGCTGGATAGACTCCCTTTGATGTCGGACGGAAATCGACATCGAGCGTCAAAGCGAAAACTTCAGGCTACAGATTCCAAGGTGCTAGTTCAAAACAACCGCGGGGAATCGAAATGTATAAGATCATATAATAGACGCAACGAATCGAGAACTCATTCGAATCACCATAATGGTCCACTAAGCGGTCTACGAGGACTAAGGGATAACCTGGACTTGTGAAGATGAGCATTCTAGGTAAACCAAACAAGGTATATTATGGAAATACCATCCGTGACAACACTAGGAAAAATTCGTGCGAGATGTTTTCTCCGAGATCCCATGATATGCCAATCACGGCAGTTCTGCCTATTCATATTATTAACATTCTTTTGTTATTTCCAGCCTCCCGACTATATATATATATATCGGAGTTGATATTGATATGTACGGAAGCATAGATAGGACATGGGTGAAAATTATTTTTTCGTCCAGAAAATTATCTCCGACCCGGAGATAATTATCTCCGACCCGGAGAAACATCTCCGACCCGGAGATAATTATCTCCGACCCGGAGATAATTATCTCCGACCCGGAGAAACATCTCCGACCCGGAGATAATTATCTCCGACCCGGAGAAACATCTCCGACCCGGAGATAATTATCTCCGACCCGGAGAAACATCTCCGACCCGGAGATAATTATCTCCGACCCCGAGATACATCTCCGACCCGGAGATAATTGACCAATGGTGTGGCAGCAATCGTTACCGCCATTTTTATATGTGTGAGGTATGGAAAGTCACGTACGCTGGGTTATAACAAGTCTTCAATTTCTTAAAATAACAAACCAGCCGGTAACAAATCTTATGTGTGAATGATTTCATAACAAGTTTTTGTTCGAACATGTAGTGTATGTTGTCTTGAACGTTAGTAGTATACAAAGGGCATAAGTCCCTTCCTTGACCTTTGACCTCTGGGGTCAATAAGGTTCCATTTGCTTCCTATATAATTTATATTACGGAAGTGATGCATCATCTGATAGAGTGCACTCAGAGGTCAAAGAGGCTCAATATGCGCAGGTGTTTTCTGCGCAAGTGTGACGTCATGCATGACATCACTTCCAGTGTGCGTGAATCGGACCAGAAAAGGTGCCTTGCACAACTAGACCCTAAGGGAAACCGGTTTACCAAATTTGAGAAAGATCCATGCAGTACTTCCTGAGAAATGACAATAACAAAATTTCATGGAAAAATCCAAGATGGTCACCTGGTGGCCATATTGGATTTTGGAATCGGACCAGGTATCTTGCACAACTAGACTCCAAGGGGAACCTGTGTACCAAATTTGAGAAAGATCCATGAAGTAGTTCCTGAGAAATCGCGATAACAATGTTACATGGGGAAATCCAAGATGGCTGCCTGGCGGCCATATTGGATTTCCGAATCGGACCAGAAAAGCTATCTTGCACAACTAGACCCCGAGGGGAACCTGTGTACCGAATTTGGGAAAGATCCATACAGTAGTTCCTGAGAAATCGCGATAACAATATTTCATGGGGAAATGCTCTTGATTAAGAATAAATATCATATCATTGTACAGCAATCCAGCCTCAAAGTACCCCGTTATTATTCTCCTCTGTCATCCCGGGTCGGAGATGTTCTCATCGGAGATAATTATCTCCGGGTCGGAGATGTTCTCGGGGTCGGAGATAATTATCTCCGGGTCGGAGATGTTTCTCCGGGTCGGAGATAATTATCTCCGGGTCGGAGATGTTTCTCCGGGTCGGAGATAATTATCTCCGGGTCGGAGATAATTATCTCCGGGTCGGAGATGTTTCTCCGGGTCGGAGATAATTATCTCCGGGTCGGAGATGTTTCTCCGGGTCGGAGATAATTATCTCCGGGTCGGAGATAATTATCTCCGGGTCGGAGATGTTTCTCCGGGTCGGAGATAATTATCTCCGGGTCGGAGATGTTTCTCCGGGTCGGAGATAATTATCTCCGGGTCGGAGATGTTTCTCCATGTCCTATCTATGTCCTATCTATGCTTCCGTAGATATGTCAGTATCAATATAATGAACCATGGGTTATATTTACCACAGCTCAGGTGGCACAGTTTGACAAGTGTATGAGAGAAGCAACCCTTACTTTTTTATAAACAGTCTAGCTTCCACGTCATTTACCCTAGTACGAGTTGTCGTTCCTGGGGTAAACGATACAATTGGTGAGATAAGCAAAATGCAGGAAAAACTGATGTCTGTCGAATAAAAATCAAACTTTTGTCTCCAAAGGAAAGTCTCCCCGGCACCTCACACTCAGACTACACTACGAAACATTCTAGGACGTAGCCTTGGTATTTCAGCAGCGCTTTTATAGCGTTTGTTCATGTGGAAACTATGAAGTAACCATACGGCCCATGGCACCGGCTTAAGCGAAATTCAGTACATTAGCTCTGGAGCTGTATTGGCAGATCAGCTCAAATAAATAACTCATCTGACGTTAATGGATGAACATCAAGGTCGTCTGATCGAGCAAACGCCTCAACACGGGATAAACATGGTAAATGCAAGAATACTCAGATCAACTAATTTGTAGCGCCCGACGGTCAATTGCCCCACCAAGGCAAGAAACATACCAAAATTTGTTAAATATCATGTACAGAGGGAAGGCCTTTGTAATTAACAGTCCACCAGCAGAGTCCTACCATATATAGGCAATGAATTGATGAGACATTTAGGAGGTGGGAAATGACCCAGCCAGGCTCATAAGGTCATGGTTTTCTTTTCATACAGGGCAAGTGAAAAAATGTGGGTTTTTTTAAATTTATTCATCTGAAGTTATAATTTAGTTTGTATATGAACATAACACATGGAAGGGTACTCATCTTTGCATTATATTTACCCATTATGTGTTTTATTTGTGGAAAAACATATACATATAATGTGTATATATCAATTACACTCATGGATGGAAACTGCATTCTCTACCTAACAGAAATAAACGAACATGGGCACAGGAATGAGGCACTTCACATGTTTTCTGTTTTCAGATATTTCTGCTGCACATTTTTCTAAAGCCTAGTTCAGTAACTCTTAAAGTTCATTACATGACACTATTCTCAGTGGGTGGACGTCTTCTCGGTGTTTGCTGCACAGATCCACTTTTATCATTCATGAAATTGAATGGAATCATGCCAGAGCAACACCAGTCTCACTGGCAGAACACAGAACATTTTTAAATCATGCTATTCTGTGTTATACTACGATACCACATGCTACTATGCTATACTTTATATTAGTTATAATAACTTTGTGAAAGTACAGCATCGTAGTATAACAAATTGTAGCCGGACCTAAAAAATGTACTGTCTTCTGCCAGTATGACTAATGTTACTCTGGCATGAGCGCATTTAACTTCCTTAATGATCAGAGTGGGGTTGTGAAGCAGAAAGCGAGAAGACTTCCATCGGCTGAGAATATTGTGATGTTGCGAACTTTTAGACCAACTGTACTGGACATTGGAAAATGTGGAACAGAAATACATGAAATCTGATAACAGTGAAGAGTCTCATTCCTGTTTCTTCGTCAACTGTTGTGTGTACTCATTTCTGCGTTATGGAGAGAATGCACTCACATTTAATGAGCGCCATTGGTATATAGGCAGTCCATTTTCGTCCTTGAATAAAACATATCATGGGTGAATATAGCGCAGAGATGAAGTACCCTTCCATGAGTTTTATTCATATAAACAATTCATTATAGCTTCAGATGAATAAATTGAGAAACCCACAGGTGGACATTTCTTTTACCAGAAGTCCATAAAACTAGAAGTGTCCAACGATCACTTAGACTAGGTAGACTGCAATGGACATAAGATATATATATTTTTTTACTCACCTAGTATTTACGACCATGTTAGGAAGGTGAAATAAAAAGGAAAGAGCAAGACTTTCCCATGGGGCATGCTGTACTGATCAATACATACATTGGAGGGTGATGTGGATGCTATAGCGACTGCAGCTACACATGTGAGAACAGCAAGAAATCTGTATGAAACTGTGACAACTTTTGATCCAGGTAAGAAGCCCCTCCCTCCTGGAGTTTCAAAAGTTTAAATCAACGGAATGAGCTTTTGATAATTTAGGTACATGACCGTTTACCTCTCGGTCATGTGAGGAAGTGACGGAGGACCTAAATCGTGACCTAATATACGAATGAATGGCCAATGGTTCGTCCAGGGTTAACAAGAAAAGAAAGTACTTTCATAGCCACTGAAAATTTAGTAAAGGGCAAATAAATATTTAGCCAAACAACACGTCATAATTGGTAAAGAAGTTAATGGCCTAGCCACACGTAATAACAGTGTGCATGAAATGCAGTATGCATGGCCAACGGGCAGGTAACTCTCATGCCATATATTCTGGTACATGTACGGATAACATCAGCAAGGACTGTACAATGAGACCTCAGCATGGGCCACAGGTTGCTTGAATGGAGTCCAGGGGAGTGCCCTTACAACATATCTGACAATGGAGTATACAAGGCGGATGATACCTTGCACAAAGCTGGACAGTTGAAACCGGAGCCCGATATATTTCTTGGGCACATTTCGCCCTCATTGGAATCAGAGGAAGAAAATAAAAAATGCTAAATTTCTCAAAAATAGGTTTGCTGAGAAAACTAAGGGTGATCGATAAAAGAGCCAAATATTGCGATTTTGCATTGGCTGGGGCATTCATAATCATATAATTATAGTTACAACACATATAAGGGAAGTGGGAAGAGGTGCCGACATACTGACTGCGTCACAGGACTTCACAGAATAGTCTTCTGGTTAACCTATTCTAAAGCACATACCAAGCACCTAACGATTCGTGATATGTGTTGTATCTCAGGTACGCTTTTATTGTACCTGTTCATGTGGCAACTTGGATGATATGACCACACGGCCCCTAGCACCGGCATAAGCGGTAGTAGATACAAATCTAGAGAGCTATGATGGAAATGCTGTGACAACTCGTAAACTGGTAATTGGTGAGCTGTTTCGCTGTGACAACTCGTACATTGGAGATTGGTGAGCTGTATCGTCGTCAGATGTAAATGACGGCATTTAACACAAAAGACTAGTCTGTAATGCCCGATGTCGACCCAGCATCAACTTCCCACAAGTGCCAACATATACCAAAGACCAAAAGGTCTGTACAGGGGGCGGGCCTCGGGGACGAAACGTCCACCAGCAGAATCTCGCCATATACAGGAAAAAATTACAACACATATAAGGGAAGTGGGAAGAGGTGCCGACATACTGACTGCGTCACATGACTTCACAGAATAGTCTTCTGGTTAACCTATTCTAAAGCACATACCAAGAATCTAACGATTCGTGATATGTGTTGTATCTCAGGTACGCTTTTATTGTACCTGTTCATGTGGCAACTTGGATGATATGACCACACGGCCCTAGCACCGGCATAAGCGGTATTAGATACAAATCTAGAGAGCTATGATGGAAATGCTCTGACAACTCGTATACTGGTAATTGGTGAGCTGTTTCGCTGTGACAACTCGTACATTGGAGATTGGTGAGCTGTATCGTCGTCAGATGTAAATGACGGCATTAACACAAAAGACTAGTCTGTAAGGCCCGATGTCGACCCAGCATCAACTTCCCACAAATGCCAACATATATCAAAGACCAAAAGGTCTGTACAGGGGGCGGGCCTCGGGGACGAAACGTCCACCAGCAGAATCTCGCCATATACAGGAAAAAATTACAACACATAAAGGGAAGTGGGAAGAGGTGCCGACATACTGACTGCGTCACATGACTTCACAGAATAGTCTTCTGGTTAACCTATTCTAAAGCACATACCAAGAATCTAACGATTCGTGATATGTGTTGTATCTCAGGTACGCTTTTATTGTACCTGTTCATGTGGCAACTTGGATGATATGACCACACGGCCCCTAGCACCGGCATAAGCGGTATTAGATACAAATCTAGAGAGCTATGATGGAAATGCTCTGACAACTCATATACTGGTAATTGGTGAGCTGTTTCGCTGTGACAACTCGTACATTGAAGATTGGTGAGCTGTATCGTCGTCAGATGTAAATGACGGCAATTAACACAAAAGACTAGTCTGTAAGGCCCGATGTCGACCAGCATCAACTTCCCACAAATGCCAACATATATCAAAGACCAAAAGGTCTGTACAGGGGGCGGGCCTCGGGGACGAAACGTCCACCAGCAGAATCTCGCCATATACAGGAAAAAATTACAACACATATAAGGGAAGTGGGAAGAGGTGCCGACATACTGACTGCGTCACATAACTTCACAGAATAGTCTTCTGGTTAACCTATTCGAAAGCACATACCAAGAATCTAACGATTCGTGATATGTGTTGTATCTCAGGTACGCTTTTATTGTACCTGTTCATGTGGCAACTTGGATGATATGACCACACGGCCCCTAACACCGGCATAAGCGGTATTAGATACAAATCTAGAGAGCTATGATGGAAATGCTCTGACAACTCGTGTACTGGTAATTGGTGAGCTGTTTCGCTGTGACAACTCGTACATTGGAGATTGGTGGGCTGTATCGTCGTCAGATGTAAATGACGGTATTTAACACAAAAGACTAGTCTGTAAGGCCCGATGTCGACCCAGCATCAACTTCCCACAAATGCCAACATATATCAAAGACCAAAAGGTCTGTACAGGGGGGCGGGCCTCGGGGACGAAACGTCCACCAGCAGAATCTCGCCATATACAGGAAAAAATTACAACACATATAAGGGAAGTGGGAAGAGGTGCCGACATACTGACTGCGTCACATGACTTCACAGAATAGTCTTCTGGTTAACCTATTCTAAAGCACATACCAAGAATCTAACGATTCGTGATATGTGTTGTATGTCAGGTACGCTTTTATTGTACCTGTTCATGTGGCAACTTGGATGATATGACCACACGGCCACTAGCACCGGCATAAGCGGTATTAGCCACTCCAGACAACTATAGGAATATGCAGCCTTGTTAAGTCTAACGATGAGACGAAGCAAGATATCAGAATTCATCAGCACTAAAATTATACAAAACGTTTTCTTCATTAAATCCGGTAAAATATCCTCTAAGTAAATAATCTCACCGGGAGAGAGACTCGATATCACTACGTCAGAAATGTAAATCTCTCATAGCCTAGAGAAGCCCCAGACTCAAGTATTCATAAAAGACACGTACGATCGAAAGATGTACATTTTCTGCTATACGATATATCATTTTATTGGGGCATCCAATCCGGTACAGTATAAGATTTAGATACCGCTTACAAAAGGTATAATAGCTACAATTCTGGATAACATTCGTTATTCATAGGCGGGAACGGACAGGGAAATATTAAAAAAGTATGGCATCACACGACTTTCAAAAACGAAATATCGATGAATGTTAATCCTATCTGGCCTGAGCTTTTTGGGACCTGTTTCCCCTCCCCCCCAACCCCCCAAACACTAATAATTTTTCCTACCCCTTGAGCTAGGGTGGGGGAAACTTACCACACTATACCCTCGGATCTACCAAAAATGCTTTAAAAAACCAAGATGTTCGCATTGATGACGTCATAGTGACGTCATTTTCCAGATAATTTGGTCGATTTTGAGCAGATTTTTAAAATTTATTATTTATGTAATTTATCCGCAAAAACTGCATGATAAATTAGTAAATATTAATCTGATGTGAAGTAAAATAGATTTTTTCCACTTTTCCTCGCGGCCAAGCAGAAAATTTGAAGAACAACGACAAGAGCACCACTTGTCTGGTACCTCACGCCATCTTGAATTTACCCATGAACCTCTGCTCGTTTTTCTGCCGTTCCGAATATAGCGCCGAAAGTTTGGTAGGGGGACATGATTCCCCCCCGCGGCGTGGTAGGGTTAAATCTTTCTGCTATTTTGAAACGGGAATGTGGTATACTGTGCTGGAAAACATTTTCAGGACCTTGCTACGTGCTCTTACATCAACGACATAAAATACCGCGAGCAGCTTGAATTTATCTCTTCCACGGAAAGACAAAAAGAAAGGAAAAGAAAGAAATTTGACCCGTCTTCGGTTTTACGAGATAAACCCGGGTTTTCTTCATTCATTTTTCATTACAAACATTAATATATTATAACAGGTTTAGAACTCTGTTTCAAGGACCATATATTTCTTGACTACTGCATTTGTAGATTTGTAGATAATTGGAAATTTGTAATTATCTTGGACATGTTGAATCTAGTTAACTGATGGGAAACCTCTTGCAGGCTGATACTGCATCACCGTATCCATCTCCGAACTTTCAATCCTTTCACCTTATTCTTATAACCCTTTGCTCGAAACAGGGATGGATTGCAAATTGAACATGACAGACATGATGCAGTCTAAGAACCGAAATCGGATGATTAATCCCTATCTGGCATACAAAACGGAGAAAATAAAGAATTGAAAGTTTGGTAAAAAGAGGCAACATGGTTAACGTTTCACTTTGAGATGGGTTACATGTTAGATGCTTCATAATGCTACACGTTTTAACCTATTGTTCCACAAAAACATGTCTCATAGACGTAACAATGTAACTATTTGATGGTTGTGACATGTTTCACTCGCGTTGCAGTCTCACTATAACGATCCGAAAAGCTGTTTGAAACGTCAACGCTGAAACACGTACAACCGAGCTGCAAGACGACATGTGTCAAGAGAAGCGGAGTACAAAAGGGATAGTGCTGTCTGATGCATGGAATTAGATACCAGGTTGTCTTCACACAGTTCTAACAGTATATCGGAAATGCATTGCGACAGAGAGCTTCAGCAATTTGCAAACAAAGATATGATTACCACTGGCTTCCAGATATTTATTTCTGGTCTTTAGCGACCCGGAAGATAAATGTCGGTATTGTGAATTAATAGACTGAGCATTTTAATTGAATTATTTGCATAACAATTCAATTCAACCAGGCCTAGGGTATTTGAGGCCTACTCAGGTGACACTTCACTCCACCCCTCTTTTTCCAAATCTGCCTTTGCTCATTGAGATAGGGGCCTGAAACTTCTCACAACATAAGCTCAACTAAAAAGTGTGAAAAAAATAAAATAAATCAATTTGCAAGATAGCCGCTTTGAAGGCTTGACATTTATGACATATTCCAAATATGCATTTTGCCCGATGTTTCGGTAGGATTTCCCCAGCCCATTTTGATTCTTCGCTGGAATCCTACATGGCGGCCGACATTTTGAATTTGAGAGTATTCGCTCTAAACATAAGGAGATAACACGACACACCAACAAAATGCATAGCAATATTGCCAGAAAAAAGTGACACTTATCGGGCACTAATGAGAGCAGCACTGAAAGAAATAACAACTGTGTTCTCCGTGTGATCAAAGCGGCATCAATATTTTGAATTGCGAGTGTGTAGCAAATCAGGAGATGTTTTGCCTTGGACGGCATTTACAGCCTTGGACGTGATTCGGCCTTAGTGGCACATATCAACCAGAAAGAGATAGCAGGGACATTATTTTTCATACGTATGGGAATATTGAATAGTGTTTGGTGTCAACAATGTTTCTACTTCATCCCACAATGTGATCACTGTTGCAAACCAACCCTCCAGCCCTGATTTTAATAATCATCTGAGATCCGTATTCCATGCCCCGAAATTGAATGGAATTTTAGCCGCCCCGGAGCAGAAATAGTTAATCGCGAGTAGCATGTCAGGAAAAACAACAAAGGTAGTATCATTCAGCAATTATATATTTGTAGGACTAAGTAATATAGTATTCATGTTCAGAAAAGTTTTCAGTGTGCCGGATTAGACCTGGGATACAATATGGCATAATACTGTATCACAGATTAGACAATGTATTGTCGTGTCAACGGACCAATATGGCAAGTTGAGTAAATTATCATTTAAGTGTGAACCAGTTATATAAATGAATCAAACCTTGAGGACATTATTGTTACATGAACAATTTTCACTCTATGGTAATGGAGTTCACATCAGGAATTCAGATGTACCAATCATGCATCTGTTTTAAATCATTATTAGGTTTGAGTTAACCTGTGAAGCAGTTTGTTTTGTATTTATGTATATGGTTATTGTTGTCTCGTACATGTTCCTGAGTTTGACTTCGAATATTAGAGAATAAAAATCGATGCATGTTGATTTTTGACGAATGTTTCATTTATTTCAGTACCAGTATCTTTCACATGCCAGTCTGGCGGTCTCCTGAAACAAGTAATGCGATGTAGACAATTTTAAAACACCTCCAAGTTTGAGACATGTAGAGATCTGGTTCACTTGTGACATGTCTCAAAAGTTGGAACAAAGTCATGTTTGGGTTTAGTGGTTTCATTTTGGAACATGTAGTCGGCTCTAACGTGTTTCAGATCGAGACATGTAGGCCCTATACATAACTTTCAAAATGCAGACCGTCACATGTTTCAAACGAACACGTGCTTAATGAAGACATGTCTCATATGGAGACATCATTAACTCATGTGAGAATGACACGTGTTTCAATTTAAAACATGAAGCCGTTTTAATATGAAAAATATACCTGTTCACATGTCCCAAAAGTTGGGACGAAATCATGTTTCATTTTGAGACGTTAAAGATGTCGCCAATTATTACAGTGTAGTTTATCACATTGCGGTCATTTTCAGCCTATTTGCATGATCTTCCGACTCGAGGATCATGGAATTCCAAAATATAAATACAATTTGCTTTCCTGCTGACCAAAACGGGCAAACCCATTCAACACTTTGTTTAGAAATCAGAAATTTAAAAAATTTTAAGACTATTTTTATTGAGAAATCAGATTTTTGGCTGACAATACATTCTGTGAAATTGACGTCAATCTTTTGTCTTCAGCGCCGTCACCTGTATATTTCCTGGTGGAGATTGACCCATGTGTACAGTGTGGTAAATTTACCTCCCAAGTCTCAGAGATAAGGAAAATGCTGTTGCCCCCCCCCCCCAAACACTACAAATTGATTTTGGGTTATTTCTGTTCTATACTGATGAGATAGACATTGAAAAACGAAACAAAAATAATCATTATTGTAGGGTATAATTTCCAGTGGTTCCCCAGATGAGGTTAAAAAAAACATCATCTTGAGTTTGGGTCGAGGTAGGATAAAGATTGGCATTTTACATCCGTTTCTCCTCCCGAACCATCCCTCTTAATTCGCGTGAGTAACCAGTAAGCAAAAGTTACAAGCCCCTGTAGTTTTGACAAATATCGAAAGGGCTTTTCACTTCCATATGTCATCCTGCAATTAGAATTGATTGGAAAACCGATGTTGATGTTAATTTGTATCATTCTATGACCAAGCCGCATGAACTTCTTGTCGTTCTCAATTTGGGTAATTAGGTTACCTGGGAGAGAAGTGGATAGAATAAAGATGGGTATTTTCCAATCTTTCCCAAGTGTAAACACCCAAAATAGCAAACGCGTGATCCGATGTTCAATAACCAGCCGTCAGAATTTCCGCGTAATAATCGAACGACCTATTTCGTATGACAAAAACCACCAATTCCAAATGTGTATGAAATAAAACTAACAAAAAGACGAGATGGATTTCTACAAGAGAGAAATTATCCCCTGTTCGCGCTGTTTGAAAAAAAGCTTTTATACATTGTCGAGTTTCGCAGTCAACAGATGGATCTGACCATTAATGGTTAGTTGTTATGGTTACAATCCTATGCCACCAAGTCTGGAGAGATATTTCGCTGAAGTGAGAATGAAAACTGATCCAGTTTGACTGTTTCATTTACTCAGACATGAGAGAGATCAATTTATCTCAAGTGGGTGTGAACTTTCAGTGAATTTCATTCAGGTTTTCTTGAAGAGCATCTTCACATTCTATCTTCCATCATTTTTCAAAAAACTGCAGTGACCTTGTTTAACAACGAGGCCTTTAAAAAGTATCCTCTTTGGTATGTTCCCTAACTGGACTCCAAAGGAAGGGAAATAACTGTCTTTACTACTATGTAGAATGTATTAGTTATACGTCGCCCTTCCGGGGTAATACGGGATGAGATTTGGTTTCTCTCGCCATATTTTTCCTCGGCTGCGCCTCGGAAAAATATGGCGAGAGAAACCAAATCGAATCCCGTATTACCCCGGAAGGGCGATGTATAACGAATTTATCATATCTCAGAGCATTAAGAATCACTTTGGACTTCAAGGCCGACATAATGGAACGGACTTCGATCGGACTTGCACTGGTTTCAGAACGATCCACAGCATGCACCGGAAAAAATGAACACAAAGACAAATGCATCATTTTTACAATCCTCATCTTTAAAACGTACTAAGGCAGGAGCAAAGATAACGATAACATATACTGTAATACGTGAACAATGAACCCGGTTTCCGTGTGAAATACCGGTGGGCTTCGGTGATAAAGAATGAACAATCTAACTTCAAATTCAGCTTCATCTCTTGTGTTCTATTCTGAAAATCAGAAACGTATAAAATACTGGAGCATTAAGCTTAATCTCAATTTCATATTTAATATTTAATAGCCATCGACGAGTATAATATCTAGATTATATACCTTTTGTTAATAAATACATCGAAAGACCCGTTCCGGATTCACATCTGTTGCGGGGATATGTAAGTTTCAAATACACGTGTGAACTGTTACATTTCCATTCTGTCTATAATTCAATACCGTGTCACTCGACAGTGTCACTTGTATCATGTTTCCATAACATCACACAGGAGAAGGACCAACATGAACTGACTTAAATTTACAGTTCGAGAGAAAAATCGGCAAAATCAAACTGTCCTGCACAATTTGGCAGAAGTATAGGTATTTGCTTCATTTTCGCACGATGATGTTGATTGCATTTTATATTGTGCAGTTATTGAACAGTGGCGCTGAGGGATTTGCAGCGACCAGGATAGCTGTGGGAATGTCACACGATGTGGGCGGGACAGCGGTGCTGTCGAATTCACAAAACAGCTGATTAAGATCAAAGTCGTCGGCATGGCCTTCTGCTCGTACATCCTGGGTGTGTAACACGGCCGACGTGGCATCATTTGACGTGGGTGCAGGGTACTGAGAAGATGATGTCACAGTTTCTGCAGGATGGGGTTTGACAAGAACATTTACTGGAAGTGTATGCGTACCGGTATTTGTCTTTCGGGTTGAACCCATCGTGTCCGGAAAGGCTACTGACGCAACCGTGTGGCCCATTTGCAGTTTCTCGCCATCACTTACTCGCTGGTAAACCGACAGCGACGAGACAGATCTGTGACCTGTGACAGCCATTATTTGAGATGCTGAATAGTTGTTTCTACCAAGGATGGGATGTTTTGTACAATTCTCCGTCTTGTTTTCGGGCATCCAAATAAAATGACTGAGTACCTCTGCTAACCTCTCGGCCGAGAATCCTTCGAATTCTTTACTCTGTCCCTTCTCTTTCAGGTAATACTTTAAAGTTCTGGCGGACGCTTTGTTCGATTTTTTTGTGTTGCTGGGAATAATATTAGTCCGCTTTTCAACAACTTCATCGTCCGTGTGAGACGCGAAACGTTTGCCTGATTCAGCCATTTTGTTTAGCAGACGATGGAATCTAGCGAACACCTGTTCGTTGCCCTTGGCGACGGGGGTATACGATATATATTCGACCAGCAAGTTGACAATACAGCATCACACATGAGGTCTGTCAGCCAATCAAAAGTCTACATGCTTCTCTGAGATATGATAATACGCAAAAATACAGGCACGCAAATGTGGCCTGGCCCAGCCTTGACTAGTTTCATAGTATGACCGGTCTAGCTATGTAATTGCTATTATCAGAGGTTAGTATTTCATTAACTTCTGCTATTATATATATTATAATTTCTCTATTGTAAATAGTATAAGACTCTGTACGGTAAATTGTACGGTGGTCAATTCTCTTAATTCTCTGCCTACAGGTTGTTTATATAATTTCTTGCGCTTGACAGGAGGAAATAGCACGAAATTACTTCCTCCTGGGGGAGCAAGAATTATTGTGGAGGTGTGAAATGTTATAACAGGTGGGCGTCCTGTGAGCTGTTATAACATTCGCGGGGGTTTCTAGTTTAAATAGAGGTTAGTTGTATAGTCAGACCCTCTCGTCAGCGGTTAGCTAAGCATTAAGACGCGACAGTGTTAAGACGAAAGGCGGGAAATGAATGTATTCATTTGTCTCTATCTGATATGGTTGATCTAGAAATCTTTATCTCTTGGATCAATATTCAGATAAATATGTACATATGCTTATGTCATCTTGCTTGCATTTGCGCTCATTTTTGGAAGTGGTGTTATACATGCTTTGTTTGGTGGGTTTGAGTAAAACGACTGTGAATGAATAGTGTAACAGAGCTTCAACTACCTTTATTTATTTAACATTTCTTATTAAACTTTAATTCAACTTATATCATAATTCTGTAACTTATCATATTTCCTGCCATAATTTCACTTTTAAGGTTTTCTCTTTAGCTAACAATTATACTGAACCATATACCGGATAACTGATGCGTCTTTTGTTAATTGCAATTAACCGGCTGACAAAAGAGTAATGCTAGACCACTAAGAGGAAAACCCTGCGTGAGGTCTGATTGTTGAACGGATATGTGGATCGCACACATGTTTTAGTACTGTCTTATTTAATAGCTTCTTTTATATTCTTACCTATATGTTTGGTCAAACTTGTATTTCTAGTTCTATGTCTTGTTTCTGTGTCCATTTGCCATGTTGGTTCATTGTCATATCTTCGTATAAAACTTGAACGTTCTGTCATTATGTAGAGTTTTCTGGATAACTAAACTCAGTACGGACACTGCGTTTTGATAGTTTTGGATTCCCAAACTTACTGTATCTGGAAAACCGATTGTCGTGTATATTTTATGTTTGGCTGCTTATTTGTTGATAAACACCTTCATATCTGGATTTACACTGGAGACTCTGCGTTATATTTATATCGTAACAACCCCTGTTACAGCTTGGTGGAGTTAACCCGTTGGAGTCACTTTTTAGCTGACTCCCCTCGTTCCCGTGTACCTGCATCTACCGCAGCTAGCTCACCCCATCATTCGACAATGCTCCAATCCATAGTTCCAGAGTATCTCCGGCCAGTTCTTCAAACACTAGGCGTACAAGACTACACACTTACTTGGGACATGCATCAAGACGACAATGTTGTACGGCTAAACCTAACATGGACAAAACCTGCACCGGAGCAGAGTTTCCGACCAACTTGGCAGAAATCAGCAGCACAGCGACGTCGAGATCATGAACGGATGAACAGCTTTATTGCGAAAAAGATTTCCGACAGCCTGGCAGCGAAAACGGTAAAGGTATGTGCACATTCTGATATTCTTGACGAACGACCCTCTATACTCCATCAACCCACTGAACTCGCCACAACATCTGAAGGAACAACGACATCTACCCCGATAATGAAGGAGGCCAACACTCAAACTTTGGAGGTTTCCACGGTATCCTGTGGTACAGTGACTGTACTTCCGTTATTCTGTTCTTCTGCCAGCCAAACTGATTTTTTATCTCCTAATGGAGAAACAACGGGGCTTTTAGCATGTGAGGATTATGCAACCGGTCCCGAACATTTGTCCCACACGGTTCCAGAAAATGCGTCGACAATACAAGAAAAGGTAACTGAGAAAGTGCTCAAACGGCGGGTAACCAGAGACCATCAAGTGGCATTCTTGGTCAAATGGAAAGGACTTTGTGCTACCCGGAATAGCTGGGTCTTGGAAGATGACCTGGATTCTAATGCCGTGTTATACATTAAGAAGCATGACGCACGCATTCCAGGTCCGCGGTTAGCTAAACCTCCATGTAACGCCCCAGCAACGATGCCGACAATCGACAACTTCCCCGAATTTGTGCGCGTTAGAACAATTCATGCGCACATGATCGGTTCGCTTGATATGGAAGATTTAATGGGCACTTCTGTGTATAAAACAACTGAGCCGATCAGTGCTCTATATAACCATATCAAAACTGTGCATCGTCTTAATGGCAGACTGATTTTGTCAGATCTCTCTGATCGACGGTTGAACATGCCATCACCTCATCTTCCTATGTCCAGTTTGATACCCAAAGACACTCCACATCAGCGCACGTATCGCATCAGTCTGGCATTCTCATCACAATGAACATTATAAATCCGACAAGATGATATTCGAGTTTCTTCTATGAAAGTATTTTGATGATATTTATTTTGGATTCATGCTTGTTATTTCTGCTGTTTTGATGCCGGGAGTCATCATTTTTCGGAAGCGGAGGGTAATTGTAACAGAGCTTCAACTACCTTTATTTATTTAACATTTCTTATTAAACTTTAATTCAACTTATATCATAATTCTGTAACTTATCATATTTCCTGCCATAATTTCACTTTTAAGGTTTTCTCTTTAGCTAACAATTATACTGAACCATATACCGGATAACTGATGCGTCTTTTGTTAATTGCAATTAACCGGCTGACAAAAGAGTAATGCTAGACCACTAAGAGGAAAACCCTGCGTGAGGTCTGATTGTTGAACGGATATGTGGATCGCACACATGGTTTACTACTGTCTTATTTAATAGCTTCTTTTATATTCTTACCTATATGTTTGGTCAAACTTGTATTTCTAGTTCTATGTCTTGTTTCTGTGTCCATTTGCCATGTTGGTTCATTGTCATATCTTCGTATAAAACTTGAACATTCTGTCATTATGTTGAGTTTTCTGGATAACCAAACTCAGTCCGGACACTGCGTTTTGATAGTTTTGGATCCCCAAACTTACTGTATCTGGAAAACCGATTGTCGTGTATATTATATGTTTGGCTGCTTATTTGTGGATAAACACCTTCATATCTGGATGTACATTGGAGACTCTGCGTTATATTTATATCGTAACAACCCCTGTTACAGCTTGTAACCACGCTACTGCTGTAGATGTTATATTATTTTAATTTAGTTTCAAAACTTGCATATTAATCTCATTTATACACGTTTTTATTATTTGCACATTTTATCGTTTTGATTTTAAAATTAATCATTTCACCGATAAATATATTCTTTATATATTTTTGCAGATCATAACTCTGAATCAGTTCTATACATTAAACATATAACTTCTGTCCTATACATATCCGTACTAAATATATTTCCATTATTTGTCCTTTCGTCAGCTGTATATTGAAACATTATTCTTTCGTCTTATTTTCCCAGTCTGCCGCGCTATTGTTAAATGTCATTTTACTCTTAAGTGCCCCAGCTTGAGCCCTTCCGTAGCTAAATGTCAGGCCATCTCAGTCGGCTCTTCAATTGTTCTGCTGGGTTGGTCTGTAGTTATAGAGGAAATGGATCTGTTTATTGATTGTCTTTGTCTTTATTATGTAATTCTCTCTTGTATGTAACGCTTCTGGTTCTGCCAAACCTGTCGTTCCTGTTTATGTATTGTTACATGCCAATCTGTTACTGTTAACTTGCTCCAAATTTGATTATATAAGCAGACCGTTTACCATTATCTTTAGATTGGACGTCCATCTTGTATCGTATACACATCGCTGTTATTTTGAATCTCGGATCTCCGACCGATACTTTTTATGCTGCAAGTTATAGTTTGGATCGCCAAACTAACACGGACTATATACTTTATTTCCATCGGAGAACCGAGTTGAACTACATTCTTGAACCGTATGTTTGATCTGTGTCGAAACTGTGAAATATATCACTTTTTTCATCTTACATCAACAAGACTGTGTTCCGTCATTTGATTCATTCATTCATATATACGTAACAACACCGTTGTTACACTTGGTGAGAGAACTTTTAGATCCCGGCCTCTTGTAAGCAAGCAGTTCTACCGACGACTAGCTTTGCCCCCATCAGATTGCAGTGATGTTTCTTTCCGTCATTCCTGATTACCTGTTTCCAGTGCTTCAAGAGTTAGGAGTGCAACAGCTGAACTTGACCTGGGACCTCCAAAATAACGACGATGGCATTCAACTTAACCTCAAATGGCGAAAGACAGACGGACCTTCACAGATCAACTTGAGGCCAAGGTGGCAAAAGTCCACCTCCCAGCACCGACGCGATAGAGATCGCATGAACAGCTATCTCCAGAAAAAGTCCACAGAACACAGACTTACCACACAGGTTAGTGTTTCCCCTGCACCCTGCAAATCTGGTACTGATTCTGATAGTTGTGAAAATCAAACGGACACGATTTCGGTGCCTTTGAACTCTGATGTGACGTCATCTCCAGAAGTGGCTGATGCTACTCTTCAACCCACTTCGTCGACCGTCACTCTTGTCACACAGGGACCTTCGGCTGACGTTGAAGTACCTCAAAACGTTGAGGTCACTGTGCCTGTTAATCTATCCAACTTCGATGATCATTCGCCATCTGTATCCAACTCGTCGTCTTCAAAACCTTTCCAAACCGAAATGGACTGTGACACTCAAATTCCTGGATACATTCTCGAGGAATCAATCCCCGATGTACCAGATGCAACAACGACCTTATGCGATGGATTTTCAGGATTGATTTCCGTTAAAACTATTCCGGCCCATATAGTTGGCTGTGGAGATTTTAACCGGGTCGAGGCCGATATAGCGACATTCATGCTCCGACCCAACGAACCGATCGGCGTCATTCACGAACACATCAGACAGAAATACAACATAACTGATAGACTTTTGTTGTCACGTGATGGCCGACCTCTAGATCCGACATCTCTGAACAAACCTATAGCCAGTTTGATAGAAAATGAATTTGATTTCATATTTCTTGCTTTCCATTCCTTTTAGTCGTATAACATATATGATTATGTTAATAGATTGGTTTATTCTATATCAATATCTGTGATGCCGGGAGGCATCTTTGACCGGAAGGGGGAGATAGTTGTAACCACGCTACTGCTGTAGATTTTATATTATTTTAATTTAGTTTCAAAACTTGCATATTAATCTCATTTATACATGTTTTTATTATTTGCACATTTTATCGTTTTGATTTTAAAATTAATCATTTCACCGATAAATATATTCTTTATATATTTTTGCAGATCATAACTCTGAATCAGTTATATACATTAAACATATAACTTCTGTCCTATACATATCCGTACTAAATATATTTCCATTATTTGTCCTTTCGTCAGCTGTATATTGAAACATTATTCTTTCGTCTTATTTCCCCAGTCTGCCGCGCTATTGTTAAATGTCATTTTACTCTTAAGTGCCCCAGCTTGAGTCCTTCCGTAGCTAAGTGTCAGGCCATCTCAGTCGGCTCTTCAATTGTTCTGCTGGGTTGGTCTGTAGATATAGAGGAAATGGATCTGTTTATTGATTGTCTTTATTATGTAATTCTCTCTTGTATGTAACGCTACTGGTTCTGCCAAACCTGTCGTTGCTGTTTATGTATTGTTACATGCCAATCTGTTACTGTTAACTTGCTCCAAATTTGATTATATAAGCAGACCGTTTACCATTATCTTTAGATTGGACGTCCATCTTGTATCGTATACACATCGCTGTTATTTTGAATCTCGGATTTCCGACCGATACTTTTTATGCTGTAAGTTATAGTTTGGATCGCCAAACTAACACGGACTATATACTTTATTTCCATCGGAGAACCGAGTTGAACTACATTCTTGAACCGTATGTTTGATCTGTGTCGAAACTGTGAAATATATCACTTTTTTCATCTTACATCAACAAGACTGTGTTCCGTCATTTGATTCATTCATTCATATATACGCAACAACACCGTTGTTACAATAGTGCTTGTATCACTGTTCGTAGCACTTTTTATTGAATTGAATAGAATTATTCACCATACAGAGAAGATATGTATATAAATCAATGTAGAATGCGTCCTTATTTTCCGTGATTGGCGGGAATAAAACCCTTGTGGGTTTGTTTTATCCCTACGAATATATATGTTGTAAAACATTAAACAGCGAGAGTACAATTATATATATAAACAGATGGTTTTGAATTTTGAATGAGATTATACCGAACGTATATGATGTTATTTCTTTGAGCCTGAAGGGGTCGTACTATTGTCTGGCCGTGCCTGGCCGTGCCAGGCCGTGGCCAGGCATTGTCAGGCCGGCTCAATTACGTGCATTCTAAAGGGAATTACAGCTATTTGTTGATCTTACTATAATGTTTATACAATTCTGCTTTTATCTAGTATATTTTCAGGTGTATATCGGCACTTCTCAGGCCCGTGGTGGTCGATTTAATCTTCCATGCTGGAAATCCCGGCAAAACAAAGATGGCGGCCGACCAGCTAGGCGGGGTGCATGTAAAAATCAGATTTTCACATACGAAACGGGATTGCTTGACCAGGCTTTGTCAGGCCGGCTCGATCACGTGCATTCTTCACAGATATATTATAATAAATTGATAATTAGCGTTATTTAATACATTGAGAGAATGTATTTTCATGTATTTCTTACGGGACAATAAAACTGGGGGAAAAATTGTCACATTTATGGGCATTTATGCCCCACATTTATATGTGCACGGCCCGGCCATGCATTGTCAGGCCGGGTCTATTACGTGTAATTTTCACGGAATTACAGCTATTTGTTCTACATATATATTATATTAAAATGATAATTAGCGTTATTGAATATACTGAGATTACATGTATGTATTTTCCATGTATTGTTTCTGGGAAAATAAAACGGGGGAAAAACTTGTCACATTTATGTGTTTGTCAATTATTGCGATACTGAAACTACTGAAATTTATGTTACAACCACTTAAGACGCGATTTCAAACACTGGCTTCGCAATCAGTCCGCAGATCAAAGCAATATAGCTGTTTACATTAATGATCTGGTAACTATGTTACAGTGTGAAGACGAAGCAAGTTTTCTGATTGTGAGCCAGGGTTTGATATCTAAGTGGTCCCAAGGTGTAGTTGACCATTTTAATAGTGAACTAAAACCCGACATACTGAAGTTTTCCGGACGTTGGAATATCGAGAAGCATGCAGGAATGTTTGACCCGTATTCAGGAATCACCAACAACATTTCGGAAAGTTTAAATTGTGTTATAAAACGATTAACTGAATGGAAAGAAGTGCCTCTTGATGTCTTGGCTTTGAGTCTATATTATGTTCAAAATTTCTACTATTACGAAATTATGCGCGGCTTTGCCGGAGTAGGCAACTATTCTTTGAAAAAGCAATTCCTGCATGCTTCAATTCCCACTGACGAGTTAGTATTACCGACAAGACTTGTGGCACCCGATGACATGACTTCGTGAAAAATGACATACTTTTTGCAGATTCGAAAGACGAAAAATGTGAGACATCGGACAGCGGTGCCAGTTTGACTGAGGTAACAAATACTGACCAAGACGGGGAATGTAGCTCAGAAGATTCTGACAAACCACGACATACAGGGGAATCGACTGAGACTAAAGTAATCCATCCTACTTCTACTACCGATGAAATCAAGACATGTCGCAAAAATATGAGCCAGGTTTCGCTAGCCCGTTTAACTGTGGAGAATAAGGGGGTGGTCTATGTTAGTAATTTGAAATCTTTCGTGGTAGAGGGTAGCGGGGGAAAAACCTATGCTGTTAAATTGTTCCCAAAACCATGGTGCCCATGTCCGTCGACAAATACCTGTTATCATATTTTGGCGGCGAAATTGTTTATAGGTGATTCGGTAGTAGAAGACACCAAAGACAGACGTATTAATTTGAGACAGTTAACGAGGAACAGTAGAAAGAAATTAGATAAGAAATCTGGTAGGAAGCGACCGAGACCGACTGACATAGATACAGAAATTATCCCTGCCCCCGACTCTGAAGAGACGGTTAGAAAGCGACAAAGACCAGCGGACGATGGAATACCCGACACTGAAGACAATGACTGTTTATTCATAAATCATTCAGTGGATCATGGGGAGGCTATTATTGTCAGTGACAATGACGACACCGAAATTGTCAAAACACCATGGGTGTGCGGTCTTTTTAGTGAACACAAAGACAAAATACTAAACAAGGATCTCATCTGTTCTGATATAATTAATGCAGCACAGAAAATCATATCAAAACAGTACGAAACCATCAATGGTTTCCAGCTCACCAATAAGTCTCCCCTGTATGATGAATCTAGCGGAAGGTGGTCTTATAATATTCGAATGAAAAAAACCACATCGACATCAGCGCAGATTCATCATACAGGGAAGAATCATTGGGTTACTTCAGTATTGGATGAGAAAAACACCGTTTATCTATTCGACAGTCTCCTGAATCCACGAAATCTGAATCAATGTCATCGTGTTCCATTTACCCGACTTATAGTTTCAGTATCGCAATAATTGACAAACACATATAATTTTTTCCCCAGTTTTATTGTCCCGTAATTATCATTTTATTATAATATATCTGTGAAGAATGCACGTAATCGAGCCGGCCTGACAAAGCCTGGTCAAGCAATCCCGTTTCGTTTATGAAAATCTGATTTTTACATGCACCCCGCCTAGCTGGTCGGCCGCCATCTTTGTTTTGCCGGGATTTCCAGCATGGAAGATTAAATCGACCACCACGGGCCTGAGAAGTGCCGATATACACCTGAAAATATACTAGATAAAAGCAGAATTGTATAAACATTATAGTAAGATCAACAAATAGCTGTAATTCCCTTTAGAATGCACGTAATTGAGCCGGCCTGACAATGCCTGGCCACGGCCTGGCACGGCCAGGCACGGCCAGGCAGCCGGCCAGACAATAGTACGACCCAGCCTGAAGGGCCTTAGATTACTTGGTGGCCCATTTTGCAGTTGTACATGTTGTAAAATATTGAATTATGCAATATTGAATATACATATTTGGATGGGCTGTAGAGCCATTACAATACTTGGTGTATGTATTTGTCTACATCTGATATGTACATGACGGTTTGTCATCCTTTCCCTGCATTTTCCCTATTTTGGAAGGGGTGTTATACAGGTTTTGTTTGGTAGAAAACCAGCGGAGTGAACTGAAAACAGTATTTGGTAGAAAACCACCGGAGTGAACTGAAAACAGTATTTGTGCTGTTCGATGCACTTTTCATTTTGAATGCCCTTATACCCATCGTATGTGATATGCTTTTGAAGCTGAAGAGCCTTAGAATACTTGATGACTCATAAAGAGGTTGTACGTATTTGTTTGCCAATAGGATACGTGAATATAATAATGCTAGTAATACACTGTAAAAAGAGGAAACATGTTTAAAGTTTCATTTTGAGATGGGACCATGTTAGATGCTTCATAATGCTACATGTTTCACCCTATTTTTCCACAAAAACATGTCTCATAGACGTAACGATGCAACTAATGGAGGGTTGTGACATGTTTCAGTCGCGTTGCCGTCTCACTATAACGGTCCGAAAAGCTGTTTGAAACATCAACGCTGAAACACGCGCAACGGAGTTGCAAGACATGTGTCAAGAAAAACGGAGTACAAAAGAGCTAGTGCTGTCTGATGCATGGAATTAGATACCAGGTCGTCTTCACGCAGTTCTAATCGCATCTCCGAAATGCATTACAACAAAGAGCTTTAGCAATTTGCAAACAAAGATATCATTACCACTGGCTTCCAGATATTTACTTCCAGTCTTTAGCGGCCCGGAAGATATATGTCAGTATTGTGGATTAATAGACTGAGCGATTTAATTGAATTATTTGCATAACAATTTAACTCAACCAGGCCTAGGGTATTTGAGGCCTGCCCAGGCGCCATTTCACTCCACCCCTCTCCTTCCAAATATGTCTTTGCTCATTGAGATAGAGGTCTGAAACTTCTCACAACATAAGCTCAACTAAAAAGTGTAAAAAAGAAAAAGGAAATAATAAATTTGCAATATGGCCGCTTTGAAGACTTCACAGTTACGTCATATTCCAAATATGCATTTTGGTCGATTTTTTGGTAAGATTTTCCCAGCCCAAATTTGGACTCTTCACTGGAACCTTACATGGCCGACATTTTGAATTGAAGAGTATTCGCTCAAAACATATGGTCATATTACGACACACCAACAAAATGCATAGCTATGTTGCCAGAATAAAAGTGACACTTATGGGACACTAATGCAAGCAGCACCGAAAGAAACAACAACTGTGTTCTCCGTGTGATCAAAGCTACATCCAGTATTTTGAATTGTGAATGTGTAGCGCATCAGGAGATTTTTTTGAACAGAGTCAATACGATTGCTTACGTCATTACAGCGTTGGATGGGATACGGCCTTATTATTGGCATATATAAACCAGGGGGAGACAGAAAGGACATTATTTTTCATACGTATGGGATTATTGAATGGTGTTTAGTGTCAACAATGTTTCTACTTCATCCCACAATGTGATCACTGTTGCAAACTCGAGACGAATCCAGCCCTCCAGTCTGATTTTAATAATCATCTGCGATCCGTATTCCATACGGCAAAATGGAATGAAATTTCAGCCGCCCCGGAACAGAAATAGTTACTGGCGAGCAGCATGTCAGGCAAAATAACACAGAAAGTATCATTCAGCAATTCCATATTTGTAGGCCTAAGTAGTATAGCACCCATGTTCAGAAATGTTTCCAGTGTGCCGGATCAGACCTGGGATACCATATGGGATAATACTTTATCATAGATTAGACAATGTCGTGTCAACGGACCAATATGGCAAGTTGTGTATATTATCTTTAACTTTTAAGTCTGAATCAGTGATATAAATGAATGAAACCTTGAGCACATTATTGTTATATGAACAATTTTCACTCTGTGGTAACGGAGTTCACATCAGGGATTCAGATGTACCAATCATGCATCTGTTTGAACCTGAGGAGCAGTCTGTTTTATGTGTGTCTGTATATGGTTATTGTTTGTTCATACATGTTCCTGAGTTTGACTTTCAACGAATATAAGAGAATAAAACTTAATGCATGTTGATCTTTGATGAATGTTTTGAACTTTTCATTTCAGTACCGGTATCATGCACATGCCAATCTGACAGTCTCCTGAAACACGTAATGGGATGTAGACTGTTTTGAAACACTTCCAAGTTTGAGACATGTACAGATCCGTTTCACTTGTGACATGTCTCAAAAGTTGGGACAAAGTCATGTTTGGGCTTAAACGTTTCATTTTGAAACATGTAGTCGGCTCTAACATGTTTCAGCTTGAGACATGTGTACACAACATGTTTCAAAATGCAGAACGTCACATGTTTCAAACGAACACGTCCTTATTGAAGACATGTCTCATATTGAGACATCATTAACTCATGGGAAAAAGATACGTGTTTCAATTTGAAACATAAAGCCGGTTTACTATGAAATATATATGTACCGGTACTCACATGTCCCACAAGTTGGGACAAAATCATGTTTCATTTTGAGACGTTAAACATGCACAGCCAGAAAAACGGTGTTGGCCCAACACCATTTTTCAGTGTTGAGTCCAGTTCAACACCAATAAGTGGTGTTGAAAAACGGTGTTGACATAATTCAACACCAAAATGTGGTGTTGAGGCCAGTTCAACTCCAAAAAAACGGTGTTGAGAAAATGATGTTGACCCAATCCAACACTGAAAAATGGAGTCGAGACCAGTTCAACACCAAAAAACGGTGTTGAAAGAATGGTGTTGAAAATCTAACACTGAAAAATGGTGTTAGACCAGTTCAACACCAAAAAACAGTGTTAAGAAAAGGATGTGTTTCGACACCAGTTTAACGCCAAAACGGTGTTATGAGAATGGTGTTAAAATTCCAACATTGAAAAAAAACAAGGGAATCCCGGCAGGCTCGCCGTTTTGGTTTACGCTAATAAGAATATTACCAACTACAAATTGATATTTGAATTTACTTCAATTTCAAAATTTCAAATTTCAATTTAAGAAAAATGCAATTTGAATTGCCAGCCCTTATAAAAAAAATACCATGGTTTACAACAGAATGAACCATGGTAACCATGGTAATACTATGGTTGTCATGGTAATACCATGGTACATATGTACCATGGTTCAATGTACCATGGTTACTCTGTTCAACTATGGTAATACCATGGTACAGATGAACCATGGTACAATATACCATAGTTAACATAGTTAACACAACAACAGCACGTACACTAGTCAGGCTGACATTACGTCGCCGGGAAAGCCGATATATAGATGGATTTTTTTACGTCTTATTTTTTCGAATAGGCTGTTTTTTCATGCACTGAATATATCCTATAATGTTCGATCATTCAAATCTAACAAAGCTTCGTATGAAATTCTCTATTATATTTTGTGTTTATCTGCGGTGATCAGTCAGGCTATTCGCCTCTTTCTCATGTGTCGATCACATGTCCTGCTGGGTGAGTTCCGGTCGTTTGACGTAAGTTTTGCATGGAGCATGCTAGTTTTTCGTTGACAGCGTCTGTTCCATATGAGTGAAAATTATGCAAGTTGTTTTGCTCGAAAGCTAATGTCCTTCTGAAATATTATCTACCAGAATCAAACTGCAAAACTTCGTTTTAAAAATAATTCTCATTGACTTCAATGTTATTTTCGCGACCGTCAAATCTCCCGCAGGTTACGTCCCATAAGATAAGATAATTCTTTATTGTACAAGCGTCAATGACTGACAGAGTACAAAATTCACATAACTATAACAACAGGTCAATTAATTCCAAACTTACAGGACATATCATATATATCATATTCCCATTTGCCGTTGGCTGGAACTCGTCCAAAATCTACCACGTGACTGCACTTGTGTATCTCCCGAATTGTTGCTATACTTCGTTGATTTCCGTTTTTTCCCGAATGGCTGATCGATTCCGTCAAGTGTGAGATCGAAAACGAGGCATCACAACAATCATGGCGGAAGGTCTGCGACAGGTATGAAAGCATACTAAAATGGAGTAAGAAACTGCTACAACAGTCTGTTACTTATTCAGTACTAAAACGGGGGATATTTCGCTTCCTGGGTTTACCGCATACCCAATTCTCCCTCTGGCACTGAAGAGTGGTATGCAGGGGAGAAGAGCAGGAACTATCAATCACCTTAGCTGGAAATGGAGTGCAACCATACCACTGCGAACTGTAATGGGACTAGTTACTCAATGCATTTCTCTGTCGAACGACAGAATGGGGATTATTGTTCGCGGAGTGAGATTCTAGCATTAATTTAGGGTTCCTAACTCGGCAAATTGTTGACACTCGCTGCTCGAGTCTCCCGTTGAGCAGCACCGCGATTCAAAGGTTGAAGGGTCCGAGATTAACAACAACAACAACAACAACAACAACAACAGAGACGTCTCAAAGCCCCCATGAAGTCATTCAACAATGAAGTCGGGGCTTGCTTCGTTCATTTCACCTTGTAATTATCAATTTTAAAAAGCTGAAAAGTCCAACCGCCTCCAAAAAGGACACTGGTTCGACATCAAGTATCTCGATAACCGTCCACGAATAAGTTGACTGAACTATGCCACCATGGCATGCAAGCTAGCTGTCTACGAATTTTTCAACGAGGCTAATGCTCTGGAAATAGCCGACACTTCTCGCATTATCAGTAGATCGCGGGATGAGCTCAACAATGATTCCTGGGACTTCGAATCCATATGCGAGTTGAAATGGCCACAGCGCAATACAATAGTTGTTCCAGCCAAAGTTTTGAGATTCAGTGGTAAGTACTGTAATAAATAAAATTATGTAATTCCGAGTGTTATTTATGTTAAATGTAACACTTGATATCTCATTTTTGTTTACCATATATTTGTAGAATGGCCACCTTGCTTTAATGCTGAGCAACAGGAAAACGTAATCGGAGGGGGGGGGGAGGGGCGGGGGGGGGGCTGGCCCCTCCACTTTTTGGGGCCGCAATGTTATGTCCTATCTTAGATAGCTCCGGTTCGACATTTAACATGACTGGTATAGAATTCAGTCCCCCCCCCCTTCCCCTTTTCAAATGTGCTCCATGGCTCCTGTAAACAATTCGATTCATAGCATGAATAAGAGGGGGATCACATTAAGCATGTTGTTAAGATTAAGTTA
This sequence comes from Hanleya hanleyi, assembly GCA_036873755.1. Taxonomy (NCBI): domain Eukaryota; kingdom Metazoa; phylum Mollusca; class Polyplacophora; order Lepidopleurida; family Hanleyidae; genus Hanleya; species Hanleya hanleyi. The sequence continues at coordinate 33,470 of JAVTVY010004552.1, forward strand.
TGTGATATTTCACTATTTCAGACAAGCGTCCCGAGCTGAAGTCCATACTGGACAGACTTCTGGATGGAGAGGATATATCCGACATTAGGAAATCCCTTGGTAGACTGGGAAGAGAACAGAGAGGCAAACGAACGATATCCACAAGACAATCCTCCAGTTCCGAAAATGAGGTAATTCTATAGCAAGCGAAAAATCAGCTCGAATCAAGTTAAGCTATATGTAGTAAGCAGTGCCACCAAACGAAGCATACAATTAAATTTGGCTGAGGGTCGCTGTTTGCGAAACCGGAAAAACATTGCGAAAGTGATCGAAGCACCAACGTGCTGAAAATGCCTCTGCACATATTTGTTTTTGATGACTGCAATAATCTGTCATATCCACAAAGTTAACGAGTAACTTCCGCATAATTATGGATATGTAACTTTCCTTCAATGGATGTGTATTCGCCACAACACACCTCAGAAGAATTTCGATTGCGGAACTGGATAACTGTCTGTATGTTTGATTTTCTCCTTGTATTTCAGGGGCCGCGGAGCTGGGGGGGGGGGGAAGCAGTCCAACATTTAACTTGACCGGTATAGAGTTCAGCCCCCTCACTTTCAAATGTGCTCTGCGGCTCCTGAATTGTAACAAGGTGTGATATGGCTATAACTGATTGTTTCTAGCATACATGTAAGCTTATGTACAATTTATATGAACTGTTTTTTTTCTTCTATTTCATCAAGTATTCTGTCGCAATAATTGGGCATTTAAAAAAATTATTGTGACAGTTATTTTCCATAATTAAAAAAAAACACAGAATGCAGATATGCATTACGTATGCTAGATTATTAACTCCTCACTGTTATCTTTAATGAATTCATTTTGTATTTTTAGAATGAAAGTCCAAGAAAGACGAACAAGAACAGCAACGTAACTAGCGAGAAGAGGGCTGAAAGGGACATCTTGTTGATTCTCAAAGAAAGAAATTGGCAGAAACAGGTATGTTTATAAGGCTGCAGTGTCCAATAAACACTTCTTTATGTGGCAATTATATTTTCATTGGTGAAGCGTTAATGTGTTATATCCCATGATCCAGAAAATGCGAATATGTGTCAAGTTTGCCATATCTTTCAGATCAAATATATGTATTGTTTACAGATCAATAGCACAATCATACAATATTATACAATTATATGATCCCAATGAGGTAAATATGTTTTATATACTAGAGAAAAACAATATTTGCCGAGGCCAAGGGTTCCCACACAAGAGGAAGTAACTCAAAATGTATATTGAGTAGATCACCTCCCTTGTCGTATCATGGTCGTGATAGTGTTAAAGTAATGTAAATCTCTAGTTTTCAACTCTTCCAATACAAAGGGAAGTAACTATAGCATTTACTCTCATTAATCATACTCATGTCATGGTTTCATTTAGAATATTTGTTTGGGGGCCTTTTGGGATATTTTCTTTGAAAAGAAGTGAAACTAAGTTACTCAAAATGTAGTGTACTTGAAAGAACTTGGAATATTTCAAAAGGAATAAAGAATTAATCGTTTATTTTTTGTGAAAGGGCCTACATGGATTCCTATTTTTGTTTGACTTTATCCTTCTTGTCGTCCAAAACTGAAATTCAACCTTCACCACTTCCTGCCTCGTACATAGTAGGTTTACAAATTCTTATGTTGATCCCTTTTCTTTTCCAGAGGTAATCCAGCAGTACCATCCCAACAAGACGACATCTGATATCCATTATTACACGAGGGAGAAACTGAACAACTCGGCGAAGAATTTCATCAGGAAACAGAAAAAACCTCAACAGTAGACATATGTGATATGATACGGCTTATAGCATTGGACACACCGGCTCTCGTCAGATCACCAAAGTTAAGCAACATTAAGCTCGGTCAATACTTGGATGGGTGACCGGGCGCTATACTGGCTGGACTGATTAATGTCCAGGGTAATAGGAACTGTGAGCACTCTCGCGTTCTGGCAGATGTAGGCACCGTCATGATATGACTGAAACAAGGTTGAAAACGACGTTAAACCCTACTTCTTTCTCTATCTACACCTAGTTAACATACTAGTATACGGAACCAAATTGACAGCTGTATGCTATGTTTGCATGAGGTCTTATTAAACCTTTATAAATCACTTCAACTGCTTTAGTTTCTTGAGCATTCAGTCTCTTCCACTCATCTAATGTGAATGCGGATTTATTCCAGTACAATACCAGACTTAATACCATGGTACGAACCACTATGTTTTTGGTCAATTTTATCATCGTTTTACCATGGTGTATGCAGTTTATCAAAGTACACGTACCATGTAAAGCCATTGAACCTGTAAAGCCACGGTACATGTACTGTGGTCATAGCACGGTACCATGGTAGAGCCATACTACATGTAGCATGGTAAAACCATGGTTCTATGGAAAAACTATCGTACATGTACCATGGTAAAACCATGGTTCTGTGGTTAAACTAGGGTACTAGTGTTCGGTTTGTTCTTTTCTGTGCAAGGGAAAGTAAGCTTGCTCAACAATGAAACATAGCACAGTAGCTAAACTTTCACACTGCATTGAATGCCCTTTATCTGTCTATATAGTCCATGAGCCAGACCAGATATCGGTACCACCTGGGGTGGCAAATTCTCATTATGTTTTTTTGGAAGCCCTATATCCATAGATGAAAAAAAACTTTGAAAGCAATCCGGGACTCACAGCTTAATGGTAGTAATCACCTCTTAACGATGGACACCCGAGTCCAATCTGAGGGACCAGGTTTGGGGGTAGGGGAAATATAAAGTTAAATAACTTTGCAAATAATGGTGATATAGTGACATTTGGCCACTCGAAATGTTGGTAATTTGATCCTCTATATGGTGGTATCTGTTATATGCTAATTTGTCAATTATGCAGGTCACCAGAGGTCAAAAGGTTACGAAACCTGAATCCTGAATAAAATGTGACCACCTGTAGGAAAACACGCTGCAGATACCATACCAATGGGATTTTCTCAACGTAAATGGGTTCAAATGGAAGCCAAGAAGTACCCAAGTCTATAATAAGTCGAAACAAGTGGAGTTTATTATTATTTAGACGGTGGCACAGAACTGTTTTTGACGTATTTTCAAAAATGGTCTTTTTATTGCGCTAAAACCAGGCAAAATTGTATGAAGTGGGACAGCTTGAAATTAGTTGCATATTTTGAGAAATAACTACTCCAAATGCTAATGGCTATGTCTTAGGTCTATTCAGTGATTAGTTAAGCTACATTTCGAGGTAATTAGGTCACCAGAGGTCAAGGTCAAAGATTGTCAATTATTAATTTTCTACATTTTTACTTGGGACTTTCATATTACAATGTATTTACATTGCAACAAGTTTCAAGTATAGAGCATCAGAGCCATCGCTGGTGCACCCTGTATCGTATAGCCCGTAGGGCATAGGGTACACCAGGATGCGAGTGCACCAGGTATGGGTGTCCGCAGGGGTCAAAGGTCAATCGTCCTCCAAATCCCCTGTATCGCTCGTTAAAGCGCCGAGACGGGCGTTATGGCGTAAAGATAGGGCGTTAAGGCGTTGAGACGGGCGTTAAGGCGTAACGACGGGCGTTGACGGCGTCACTGCATTTTGATGTATTGGTGGCAATTCCATGAAAATCAGACCTTCTGAGCTAGTTCACCAGGGCGTTGAAGCGTTAAGCAAAGCATTGATGGGCGTTACTGTCTATCAATGCAAGCGTATTCCCAAATCCCCTGGGGTGGCAAATTCTCGTTATGTTTGTTGGAAGTCCTATATCCATAGATGAAAAAAAAACTTTGAAAGCAATCGGGACGCACAGGTTAAAGGTAGTAACCACCTCTTAAAGATGGACACCGGAGTCCAATGTGAGAGACCAGATTTTGGGGTAGGGGAAATATAAAGTTGAATAACTTTGCAAGTGATGGTGATATAGTGACATTTGGCCACTCGAAATTTTGGTAATCTGATCCTCTATATGTTGGCATCTGTTATATGTTAATATGCCAATTATGTAGGTCATCAGATGTCAAAAGGTCACGAAATCTGACCCCTGTCTAAAACGTTACCACCTGTAGGAAAACTCGCTGCAGATACCATACCAATGGGACCTTCTTAACCTAAATGGGTTGAAATGGAAGCCGAGAAGTACCCAAGTCTATAATAAGTCTAAACAAGTGGAGTTTAATATTATTGAGACTGTGGCACAGAACTGTTTTCGACGCATTTTCAAAAATGGTATTTTTATTGCGCTAAAAACAGGCAAAATTGTATGAAGTTGGACAGCCTGAAATTAGTTGCATATTTTGACAAATAACTACTCCAAATGCTAATGGTCATGTCTTCGGTCTATTCAGGGATTAGTTAAGCTACATTTCGAGGTAATTAGGTCACCAGAGGTCAAGGTCAAACATTCTCAATAATTAATTTTCTACATTTTTACTTGGGACTCTCATATTACAAGGTATTTACATTGCAACCAGTTTCAAGTATAAAGCATCAGAGCCATCGTGCCTGTAGGGCATAGGGTACACCAGGATGCGAGTGCACCAGGTATGGGTGTCCGCAGGGGTCAAAGGTCAATCGTCCTCAAAATCCCCTTTATCGCTCGTTAAGGCGCTGAGACGAGCGTTAAGGCGTAAAGATAGGGCGTTGAGGCGTTGAGAGGGCAGTAAGGCGTAACGACGGGCGTTGACGGCGTCACTACATTTCGATGTATCGGTGGCAATTCCATGAAAATCAGAACTTCTGAGCTGGTTCACCAGGGCGTTGAAGCGTTAAGCTAAGCGTTGATGGGCGTTACTGTCTATAAATGCAAGCGTATTCCCAAAACACGCACAGTCGACGTTCAAGCGTCAACATGGCTTATACTTGCTCTAATTGCGAACGATACGATTTGATGCGACACGAGAGAAATATACATGGGACTGAAGACTCCGAGGCACAACAATCCGATATAGAGAGTGATAAGAGTCCATCGAATGATACTGAAACAGAGATTGCTGAGAGTTTATCTAGTGATACGGAGAGCTTGACCTCAGATAGTCAGCGTACGTCCGAGGAAAGTGAGGCAGAACCTACCTTTTGGGATCGTATTGTGAGAGCAGCTATAAATAGTCACGCTGCAGCAATCGTGGACGCCGGAAGGGATAACTTACAACAGCCAAATGCGCCTCGGCATCAGGAAAACAGCCATGGCGATCTATGAACAGTATATCTTACTATCGCTTGAAATGAAAGGCGACCCCACGCACAGGTGCATCATGAAAACCAAGCGTCACTTGGAAGAGGATATGGGGCTACCACCCACCGAGGCCCTGGAAAATTCGATCAGGATGCGCAAACAACTCTTTCAGGACATGCTGCCTCAGTGGTATCCTGAACTGCCCGACGATGGGCTGATTGGGCCAAAATGGTCCAAATGAACTCCCAGAGTGAGTGAATGAGTGAGTGAATGAGGCATGTCCAACGCCCGTCTTAACGCATGGACGCACTAACGATGGTGAGTGAGTGAGTGAGTTTAGGAGTAGTAGCCAAAGTGGATATTTTGGTGGTTTGAAGGAAGGTGTTTGGGGTAGAAATGGACCATTCTGGGTCCGAATGCGTTGTTTGAAGCGGCATCTTGTAGCAACACCCGCCAACGCCAAGCTCAACGCTTCAACGCCCTGGTGAATTAGCACAAAAGCTCTGATTTTCATGGAATGGTCACTAATTCATTGGAAAAGCAGTGACGCCCGTCAACGCCCTTCATTACGCCTTAACAACAACAACAACAACAACAACAAGGATGATAGATGAGAGAACAACAACAACAACAGCCGCGTTGGACATGAGCCAGAAGACTCTTGTTCGATCAGAGGCCGCCATTTGGCGCTGCATCTGTCATATTCTCGGCTGCTCTTGTCCAATCATAAGCTGTCCTTTGAGAAAGTTCGATCTTTGCTCAGTGTGACCTAAGCATCATCGGGCAGTTCAGGATACCACTGAGGCAGCATGTCCTGAAAGAGTTGTTTCCGCATTCTGATCGCATTTTCCAGGGCCTTGGTGGGTGGTAGCCCCATATGCTCTTCCAAGTGACGATTGGTCTTCATGATGGACCTGTGCGTGGGGTCGCCTTTCATTTCAAGCGGTAGTAAGGTATACTCTTCATAAATCGCCATGGCTGTTGATGCAGGGGCGCATTTGGGTGTATGCCTGTTGTAAGTTAATCCTGTCCGGCGTTCTCGATTGCAGCAGAGTGAATATTGATAGCTGCTCTCACAATACGATCCAAGAAGCTAGGTACTGCCTCACTTTCCTCGGACGTAGGCTGACTATCTGAGGTCAAGCTCTCCGTATCACTAGATAGAATCTCAGAAATCTCTGTTTCGGTATCAGTCAATGGACTCTCATCAATCTCTGTATCGGCTTCTTGTACCTCGGGGTCTTCAATCCCATGTATATTTTTCTCGTGTCGC
>JAVTVY010004553.1:0-36914 GCA_036873755.1 Hanleya hanleyi
AACTTGATGTGGAGTACAATATTATTATCATCTTTATTCCTCCTTTTGGAGAGCATTTTACAAATTTCATGCAAACAATACTAATAAATGTGAACTCAAGTCGAATTATGTTATGAGATATATATAACATTACTGTACACTTTTGTCAAGAGTTTCTTATTGATAATACAGATTCTTCATTTCAGTTATGCTTTTCAAACAGTTAATTCTGCCTTCTAAATGTTTTATATTAGACTTCATCTTAAGACATCTTAGGTTCATCTTAAGACTTACCATAATGTATGCTGATACATAGTGTTTGTTCGCAAACAGATTTGGTGTCTATAAATATCGCGAGCACACACCCAGTTATACGGGCAGAAATGGACTGTGTTTATGTCATAATTAATAAGGAGTGGAATGTATTAATATTGGGATATTACAGGGACGTTCCTTTCAACGCATATATGCATACAGCGGCATTTTCAAATTAACGCTGGTATATCTTCCCAGTGATATAATTCAGCGTATTGGTCTGGGGTGATGATGTGGGGTGGGGGGATGCGGGAGGGGGAAGGACCGAGCAAAGTTACGCTGCCTCTCCTCATTTTAGCCCATGGAATCAATGAGACATAATTTGTGAATTTATTATATCCGGGTGAGGTTAGATATCTAATCTAATCTAATCTAATCTTATTATCATTATCCTATGTCGATACATATTATCCAAATTATTTTCCAGGGCAAAGTTACATGTATTTTTTGTATGAATACCACATATCTTCTATATGTGCGGCTTAGTAAATGTCTTCCTTGGTAAACATAGATTGAAAAGGCCCAATCCTGGATTTTCGAGATAAATGAATTCAGTCCTAAATAAATGTGCACCGATAGCAGCGGCAGGCTTGAATTTGCGGCTCATACTTTTGCACTTTTTCCCATGCTTACAACAAAGGATATATTTTTGATAAATGAAAACTGAACCACATTTGTAGTTTTAACCTCAAGCTGCCAGAACTGTAATCAGTGTAATATAATAGTCCTTTCTGTGATAATGTGATGCATATTGCATATTCCCCAAAATTAAACCAGTTATAAATTGAACTGCAACAGGCTGTAGGCTTCGACAAGAGATCAGATCCATATCACTGTGAACCAGGGCAACGTGACAACGGACATTTTGTGCATTTATGGTCATCTTGCTCACGTTCGCTCTGATATGCCTTGTCTCCGCTGTCTGCACTAACACGACTTGGCTCACGTTGGGCTAAGCTGTCTATCGTTACTTTTCTCAGGCTTATCGGACACCGAGCAAAGAACGTGTCGATCATCGGTTCAAACTCCATGTAAGGATCACGAGACAATGCATACAATAGCCATGTCTGGAACATCGCGCAGCCATTTGTTCGAATATAAGCCACCTATAATCCTCTGAACGTTCTCTTCCTCACGGTTAGCATTGCCAGTTGAAGAGGGCTAACGCATAAATTATCTCTCGCACAAGGGTCCACTGAAATGTTCGTATGAATTACTGTAAGCTCCCTCATTATTTTCGTCAGGATCGTGTGCTATACTGACGATCATCGACGCTATACCATCTTCACTAGTCCAGGTAAATCATAAATCCTTGTAGAGGGTTTACCTGGACATTTTTGGTGATTCGAATGAGTTCTTGAGTCGATGCCTCTATTATACAATCGCGTATATTTCATCCCCCGAGCTTGTTTTGAATTACATGTCGGTATCCCCAGCCTGCGGTTTTTGCTTTGATTTCCGATGTCGATTTCCGCTTGACATCAAAGCAGTTTGGCCCGCGATGAAATTGAAACCTGTCACATCTCATACCTCGCAGCGGATTGGCCTAATCAACCAGCTTAGCGCGTTCACTGATTGGGTTGATTCAGGAAAAACCCTTTCATCTGTTTATTCTAAAGATATTGTCCTTAATTATACAAACTCACACAAAAACGTATTTAGAAGTTTGGATGAAATCGGCCACGGCTTTATTGGCTGAGTAACTTTACATAGTAGTGTACCGAATCCCAGCGGGCTGATATATGTTTTAGTGCTGACCGTCGACTAGTGTAAATGACATATCAGCAAACCCCCTAATAATATGTTTGTCTCCTACACAAACCCGTCCCCCGGGAACACAACGGGATTGGACAATACACACTTTACTACCTGTCACCCGGGAACCACATCGGGTAGACCGCACAAGTCTCTCGGGAACACAACGAGTCGACATGAAAATAACCGGATGCCCCGCGGGAATTCGTCGAGGTGGCACCCACCGAATATTAATTTCCGCCTAACTGAAAGCCCTTATCTGCCCGCCAGAATTCGGCCGCGTACAACAAATGTGATCCAGAATGAAAGCCGTGACAATGTAATACAAACGAATCTCGATAAGTCCATATTTAGTGATATTCTACATATGCTGCGAATCCGTACAGGTCAGATGGACAATGGCGTCGCGAACGCGTACAGATCAAATGGACAATGGAAACCATCTTAACCAGTTCTGTGTTCCAGTAGATGTTCCCCTATTTTGGTCTTGGAACCTGAAAAATATAACAAGAGAGAAAACAGCAGCATCTTTTCTCAAAGCAAGGAAGGCTTACGTATGGCCTTTTCCCCTATATCAAGTCAATATCTATGTACAAATATTTCTCAACAACTAGATCAACCCATGTCAGGTATCAATTTAACACAACTCAATCAAGGAATGCATAAGAAATCTAACAATTCATACTAGCTCTAATTAATTATTTAGGTAGCGCATTTAATCCATCTTCTTAAAAAGTGGGTGGGGGGGGGAGGGAATACGGAGAAGAAATGTAGCGTGTTCGTGTCCAGCAAAATCCGGTCGAGAAAGGCCGGATAAATTATTGAACCCCCCTATAGGCGTGATTGACTTACTGGCCAATCATAATTTCACAATTTCCATCACGCGGAAAGAACATGACGATTTCAACAAGTGCACAGACAAGGGGGGATAACTCTCATTGTCAAATCCCTCACTAAACACCAGTCCAATACAGAATAAAGGAGTTTATCTTTTAGGGATAAACCATATTATTCTAAAGATATTGTCCTTAATTATACAAACTCACACAAAAACGTATTTAGAAGTTTGGATGAAATCGGCCACGGCTTTATTGGCTGAGTAACTTTACATAGTAGTGTACCGAATCCCAGCGGGCTGATATATGTTTTAGTGCTGACCGTCGACTAGTGTAAATGACATATCAGCAAACCCCCTAATAATATGTTTGTCTCCTACACAAACCCGTCCCCCGGGAACACAACGGGATTGGACAATACATGTCCATCGGGAAACGCATCGATTGGACAACACACACTTTACTACCTGTCACCCGGGAACCACATCGGGTAGACCGCACAAGTCTCTCGGGAACACAACGAGTCGACATGAAAATAACCGGATGCCCCGCGGGAATTCGTCGAGGTGGCACCCACCGAATATTAATTTCGGCCTAACTGAAAGCCCTTATCTGCCCGCCAGAATTCGGCCACTAGAATGCGTCTAAACTCATTCGCTCCCAAGAATTCGCCCAATTAGGGCCTAGACTAGAATTAATGAAATACTCTCTTAATTAGACCATTTAAAAAATATCTACGGAAAAACGCTAACATTACTGTGGATAAATGCCTCAAGACCCCCCTGAATGGTGTTCAAATAGATGTCATTTCCCACATCCGATAGATGGACGCCATCATTTCTATAAAGGGAAATTTCGTGATGGGAAATCTCTACATGTTTGAGCACCCTTCCCCCACATCTTATTGCCGTGGCCCCACCAACACGATTAACGCGTTTTCTAATCCGATCTATCGCCCGTGGTGAGTGAGCCCCATGCCAGTAAATCCTGGGGAATATATCTGACCAAACAATAACGCATTGTGGGAACAAAGCAGCTAAGTATTCTAAATCTTCCCAAATCACCTGGCATAATTGGCCGCACTCCTGGGAAACCAAATCGTTCGAACCGAGCTGTATGAATAAAATGGCGGGTGGTGGCAGTGTTCTCAGTTTTTCATCGACCAACGGTCTCAGCATGGACCAAGTCATGCCTCTTTGCCCAAACCAGTATATGTTGACCCCAATTCTACCGAGCCCTAAATTCACAGTCCTTGGTTGGTTCATAGCCCTACGTTTGGCCCAGTAGGTGTGAGATGACCCGCACATCCAAATATCTACTCAAATAAATATAAAAGTGGGGAATATAGAATTTAACATAGTAAAGAAATTAAAGGCTTAGAAACGAATAATTGCCTTGATGTTGTGAGGATTTTTTGCCCTACAGTACGTCACTGAGCGATCCCGGAGATATCCTAATGTATCTAGCATATGCTGTAGATTTCCATCTCCCCCATTTCTGTATTATATGATCTGGCACCCCATTCGCCGAAGCTAGGCTGCAAGCCCCGACACGAAAACTATGAGATTTAATGGTATCCGTGTCAAAGCCAAGAAAATTTAAGGCTTTGGTGAGAACAGCGCTGAACTGGTATTGTGTCAGAGTTTTTCCATCTTTATGGCAAAATAGACGTTTACCGAATCGAGGCCGCATGCCTAGAAAAGTTATCATGTTCCGTACCGGGCACACTATCGGATCCCTTGTCTGTCCAATATTCAAGGTGTACGATTTACCCAGCTGGTCATTTTTGGAAGATTTAATTCGGACAAGAAGGCGGTTCTCACCCGACTCACAATTGAAAGATATGTCATCTGGTGTAAGGGGTCTATCATGTGGACCTTTACCGCCGGGAATTAATTCGCCCACTCGAAAAAATCCAAAAAATGCCAAAGAATATGCCGCCTTGAATAATCCAGCCTCGTAATTAGATTGACAGACTTGATCCAAGGCTGAAGGAAGCTGCTTGAGCATATTCACAGTTATGGGGGATCTAGTATCTATATGAGGGTTAAGTCTTTTCATACCCTCTAACATTTTTCGGATTACGAAAGACTGACTATGGTCCTCCAACCCTAACACTTTATGTTGATAACTAATCCCCGATATATAAGAAGATACAGTGGCTGGAGCTTTACCTTTAGAAGACATATCTCCTATATATAAAGACAAATGTTCTACTGGTACAGGCCAAATATCACCTAATTTAAATTTATCCCTGAACTGGCCTAGAGAGCGAAGAGCATTTGAATATACAGCCTTTGTGTTTTCAGATAAACCCGCATCAATTAATCGATGAGCTTCGTCTCGAATATCCGCCAAAGCTCTGTTGGTATCTTGGTAGGCATTCGATCTGCATGGGGGGCGAGCTTCCGGAATTTTTCCCACTGCAAACGTGAAATTGCATCAGCAATCAGATTTTTTGATCCAGAAATATGCTCTGCTTTAAACAAGAGGTTCGTACGCAAGCATTTAAGGGTGAATTGTCGCAGCAGCACCATGACTTTGTCAGACTTCGATGTGAGGGTGTTGATAATGCTCACAACGGCCTGGTTATCAGATCTGAAAAGAACCTTTTTGTTACAAAGCACGTCACCCCAGACGTGAATCGCTACGAGAATAGGGAAGAATTCCAAAACTGTGATATCCGTTAAAATCCCGCTCTGTACCCACTCGTCGGGCCACACTCCATACGTCCATTTACCCCCACAGAATGCACCGAAACCCTTTTCCTTACCACCAGCACTGTCGGTAAACAGCTGGATGGCAGTATTGGATAACCAGTATTGGTAAAGAAAGACAGAAACCCCGTTGAAGTCACTGAAAAATTCCAACCACATTTGCAAATCTTCTTTAATTCCTCGTGTGATTCTGATATAATGATGAGGTTTGTTGACATGGCGTGTAGTATCAATCAAGCGCCTAAGGAATGGGCGACCAGGTGATATGGCTCGACAGGCAAAATTCAAAGAGCCAATTAATGACTGAATTTGTCGTAATGTGGCTTTCTTAGCTTGAATAGTCTCTAGAATAAGCCGTCTGAGCTCTAAAAATTTTTGCCATGGAATTCTAACAATCATCTCGTTCGTATCAATTTCCAGACCTAAGAAGGGGATTTTCGTACATGGACCCTCTGTTTTTTTCATCTGCGACTGGTATACCTAAAAAATCGCATATCGCGAGGAATGTATCCAGAGAAATTTTGCACTCAGCTGTATCTTTATGTCCGCCTACCAGAAAGTCGTCCAAGTAATGGATAACAAATGGATAACTCTGTTGTTTAACAGCCCACTCCAAAAAGGTTGAAAATTTTTCAAATGTGGCACACGATATGCTACAGCCCATTGGCAAAACTCGATCGAAAAAATAGCACCCCCCAAATTTAAAACCAAGAAGGTCAAAATCACCGGGCCAAACTGGAAGAAGTCTGAAAGCTGACTTTATGTCAGTTTTTGCTAGAAGCGCACCCCTGCCTAACTGTTGTACCATTTCTACAGCTTTATCAAACTTTGTATAGGTAACGGAGCATTCCCGAGACTCAATAAAATCATTCACGGAAAGTCCATCCGGATATGACAAATGATGGATCACGCGAAATTCCCCTGGTGATTTCTTCGGTACAATCCCTAATGGAGAAATCCTTAGTGTAGGTATAGGTATGGTATCAAAAGGACCTGCTACCCTCCCACATTTAATCTCTTCCAGAATTTTTTGTTCGACGATGCCTGAATTTTCTTTTGCTGATTTCAAATTGTTTGCATCTCGTGGGGTGCGTGGGCCAGAATATTTTAAAGGAAAACCTAATCTAAAACCTGAAAGAAGCTGTGTAGCAATATCTTGATTGGGGTAGGTCTGTAACATACTAGCGAGACGATTGACCTGGATGGGAGACTTGCCTAAACTGAATAGCCCGGGGGTTTCTGTCTCTTCTTGGGGACTGCTGGGGGCGAAAACTATGGCAGGTTATTGCTGCATGCCCCCCAAAACATTTGGAGCATACATGTTGAAAGCGGCATTTTTGCCAAGCACATTTACCATCATTAAAGTCGTGACAAGTCTGGACGGGGGTACTTGTCTGTCGGAAACCCCCCTTTTGACTAGTGGATGGGGAAACACTGAATAGTGAAGCCTGTTGTGCCGAGGATATAACCATCAACCAAAGTTCAGAGTTGATGCAGGCCCAGAAATTCTCTGGATTCAGAGCTTGTCTAATGCGGTACTGCTCATCATATTGTCGCCAACCGAAACCACTGAATTTCTCGGCGGCGAATCTGATTGTTTTCATGTACTTCAACATTTGCAGACATTTCCCGGGAAATTTTGCCAGGTAAATACCAGAGAAAATAAGGAAGGCATCTGTCCAACGTTCTATGGTTGGAATTCTTTCTTTTATAGTCTTAGGCCTAGCCTCAATTTGACCACTAGCGGAAACAAAAATAGGCGTCACAGCGCACAAGTCCATCAGCTCCGTGTTCCCTTTCAAAAGTAAGGCAATATTGATAAATTCGTGCCTCCATATCTTCTCTTTTAAAGCAACAGGGACGTGGCTATCCATGTCATCAGATCCACTAGATATTAAACTAGGTGTGTCCCCCCAAGAAGCATTTGTTAATACCGTGCTATTAATGGGCGTGGCAAAAGGAATAACTGTCCCTGGGAGATTTGCAACAGGTGACAAATGCAAGCCACACTCACCAATTAGGGTATCCGCCCGGGAAGGCACAACATCGCCCCCTCCACCGTTACTCTGGTGATCAGGTTGGGAGCTTCCACTCGCCGCATCCGTTGCCCCAGCAGCTTGATATTGCACGGATGGTCGACCGGCCTCTTCACAATCATGTCTTGCCGCCTTGGCGCCCCACGGCCGTGACTTCGTCCCCCTCCGCTTATAACCCGGACCACGAGGCATGGCAACACTGTAGAACTGGGTCAGCGCACACACAATCTGAAAAACGTGAGATTATAGTCAAATATCACACGTCTCTACCCTGCAACATTCACCTACGGAAAAACACTTAATTTATACGTCTTTGTAACGTAGAGAATACAAACAAACTTCGCTGAAAACCCGAAATTATTCCAGAAATACGGAGAAGAAATGTAGCGTGTTCGTGTCCAGCAAAATCCGGTCGAGAAAGGCCGGATAAATTATTGAACCCCCCTATAGGCGTGATTGACTTACTGGCCAATCATAATTTCACAATTTCCATCACGCGGAAAGAACATGACGATTTCAACAAGTGCACAGACAAGGGGGGATAACTCTCATCGTCAAACCCCTCACTAAACACCAGTCCAATACAGAATAAAGGAGTTTATCTTTTAGGGATAAACCATATTAAGCTCGCGAATCTGTGTGTTTATGCTGGTTAAACTCGCGAATACTCAGGTATTTAGATTCTCCTTTTCACATTTTATATAGGTTGAATAATGATATAAATACCAGTCTATCTACTTCACTTGGTTTAATTTGAATTATCTTGTCTGCTAGAATCTTTTTAAAAGTTGGTACCCCTAGCACAGCCGAATTCAGATTTGCAAAACGTCATCGCTTATCTTTCCTTGATTGTGACGTCACGTCAGACCAGCCGCCCAAAGACTGAACGTTAAAAGTATTGATGCTCGGCCACATGGTCTGATGTGACGTCACAAACGAACGTCAAACAAGGGCAGATAAGCGATGCGGATTTCATTTCTGAAATCAGTCGGGCTTGAGATGCCAATTTTGAAGCACTTTTCAAAAGCTACCAGGAGATAAAAACTTCAAATAAAACCAAACAGAGTATTTGGACTGATATTTCCATCATTAACTAGCCCGCAAAGAATATAAATAGGGAAATATGAAAACCTTTGCATTTCACCTTTAAGCTCGCGAATGCGCAAGATGTCAAGTCAAGCTCGCGAATACACAGGCTGTCTGTTTATGTTAGTTAAGCTCGCGAATACACAGGCTGTCTGTTTATGTTAGTTAAGCTCGCGAATACACAGGCTGTCTGTTTATGTTAGTTAAGCTCGCGAATACACAGGCTGTCTGTTTATGTTAGTTAAGCTCGCGAATACACAGGCTGTCTGTTTATGTTAGTTAAGCTCGCGAATACACAGGCTGTCTGTTTATGTTAGTTAAGCTCGCGAATACACAGGCTGTCTGTTTATGTTAGTTAAGCTCGCGAATACACAGGCTGTCTGTTTATGTTAGTTAAGCTCGCGAATACACAGGCTGTCTGTTTATGTTAGTTAAGCTCGCGAATACACAGGCTGTCTGTTTATTTCGGTTACACTCGCGAATACACAGGCTGTCTGTTTGTATGTGTACATCTTCGCAGAACAGAGATTTTTTGGTTTCGCAGAAGAACGGCTGTCGGTTTGTATTTGTACACCTTCGCAGAACAGCGGCTGTCGGTTCGTATGTGAACAACCTCGCAGAACATAGGCTGTCGGTATTTATATGGACACCCTCGCAGATCAGGGGTTGTCGGTTTGTATTTGTACCTCTTCGCAGAACACAGGCTGTCATTGTATTTTTACACCTTCGCAGAACGCAGGCTGTCGGTTTGTATCTGTATAACCTAGCTGTACACTGGCTTTCGATTTGTATCTGTATGTACAACCTCGTAGAATAGAGGCTGTCGCGGTGTTATCTGTACAACTTTCAGAACAGGGGCTGTCGGTTTGTATCTGTACAACCTCACAGAACACAAACTTTCGGGTTATATCTGTACAAGATCGGAAAACAGAGGCTGTCGATTCGTATCTGTTCAACCTCGCGAATGAGAGGCTGTCGGTTTGTATATGCACAACCTCGCAGAAAATGGCGATCGGTTTGTATCTGTATAAACTCTCTGTATTTATCCATTCATACTTGTGAAAACACAAGCTATTGATTTCTATCTGCGCAAATTCGTGAAGTCAAGGGCGGTCGATTTCTATCAGCGCATAAGTTCCAAATTCAGATTATATATTACTGTAGGCCTATGCACAAATTCTCCAGATACAGCAAATAATAGACGAAGTGGCTGTGTCGAATAGAGCGTCAGTCCTGTATGGCCATTCGGCTGATGTTGAGATGATGTGGCCGAGTCGATTAGAGCATAAGTCCTGTATGGTCATTCGACTGATGTCATAGACGATGTGACTGTGTCGGTTAGAGCGTCAGTCCTGTGTGATCAGGCGGCTATAGTGTCATAGACGATGTGACTGTATCGGTTAGAGCGTCAGTCCTGTGTGATCAGGCGGCTAGTGTCATAGACGATGTGGTCGGTCGGTTAGAGCGTCAGTCCTGTATGAGTATTGGGCTAGCTGGTGTCATAGGCGATATCGCCGTGTCGGTTAGAGCACCAGTTCTGTATGACCATTCGCCTTGTGTCATAGACGATACGACCGTGTCGGTTAGAGCACCAGTTATGTATGACCATTCGGCTTGTGTCATAGACGATGTGGCCGTGGCGGCTAGAGTAACTGTGCTGAATGATTATCGGCTGATGTCAAAGACGATGTGGTCGGGTCGGCTAGAGCATCAGTCCTGCATGGCCATTCGACTGCATGGTGCCATAGTCTTTTGATTGTTGACCTGTTGTCTATATAAGCCTGTAAGAAAACCAGATCTATAAAAGAAAACCACTCCCCATCTGACGTGTCGCTCATTTAGATCTGGGGTCAACATCCGTGTTTCCGTGTCCTGAGTACTGACCAATCGTAGAGCTTCTCCCCGATCTAGAGATGTTTGAAAGTTGTAAAACAAAATAAGTAAACAGGCTAAATAACTGTTAAAAAAAACAGTGGTCAGTGTGCATAAGCCTAGTGGGTCTATCGGATAAAAGAATGGGTGTTCAGAGAAGAGTGAAAACACGTCTGCTCAGTTCAAGAAAACTCAACGTTTGAAATGCAAATGGCGGCCATATCCAGTTAATATAAATGACCCAAATTAATTTATAATTATACTTTTTTTCTCGGGGACCGGTGTGATGGATGAGAATGTCCTGGTGATTAGTGTCCCTATTCATATCCTTTCGTATTGGAACCAAGAACGGACACTTGCCCCCAATGGGGAGAAAAATGTCTTAGCTGGGTTAGAAGATAGGGCCCGGACACTCGTAGCCAACGGACATTCTTAGCCTCCACACCGGCCATTGAATCACAATTTTACCTTGGTAGTCACCACTAAGATATTGAAACTCCATGGGGTGTCTTCACCTATGCTTATATATTGCGCGCGGGTGATGGCTGTCGGAGTCACCTTGTCCGTGTTCGACAGTGACGAAATTACCAGCCTTAGATCGATTACATTGTCTATATTAAAAGAAAATAAGTTCAATATATTGATTTCACTCATTTTTACGACAAATTCCTGGTTTTTCCTGCGTTCTCTATATTTTAGACTATCTCTTAGCCACCCAGGCTATGGAGACAATGGGGCTTCTGATGGCGATTTTCACTCTCCCCGTTCTGGGCCTGCATCTTTACGTATCCGGTCGTGAGGGCATGGATACCATCGAGTATGTCAGCTGGAAGGTTGGCATCATCTCTTCCATCGGCTCTTGTGAGTATTCTACCATGTCACGGAGTCTTCTGCCGTGTCATGGGCTTTTCTATCTTCTTAATTCTCACTGGGTAGTACTAAGTCATGTCAAAACGGTTATGGCAAAAAGACAAAGACAACTGTAATATTTTCTGGGGTTTTTTTTGTTTTTTTTGCCCATGCTTATAGACAATTCCCTTTTCGTCAATCTCAGTTTCTCGTTAAAGGAATAAATATACAGGTTAAATGAAGTTTCCAATGACCAACAAAAAAAACCTTTAGAATATACGATCGTCTTCAGCCATTCGTTTGATGTTTATTGCCTGATTCTTGCAGGAGAAGAGTCTAATTCAATGGCGTACTGACAACCATATACCCTATGACAACTAATATCATGTAAAAAGTTGTAAAAATGAGTATCGTATTTCAAGAAGCCTTTGTTATAACATTTTGTTTTGTTCATGCAGGTATATTCATCATATTAGGAGTGATAATCATGGGAACAAAGTACACAGAGCTATCCTTCGATGGATCAACACTAGCGGTACCATTCTTCACCTTGTCCTGGTCGTTTGGTCTGGCTACAGCCTCGGCATGCCTGTATTTCATTGCCGGCGCCATGTTGACTGTTGAGAAGCTACAAGGTTAACTTGCAATCCCAAAGAAACTATAAATACGGTTGATACGAATTGCATTCTAAAGACTATTACGTCTCGAAAGCTACAGCAAAGACTGTTCAAACAATCTGGAAGCTGCAGTTCTGGAACTTTGAGAAAAAGACCATATATCAGAAAATTGAACAGACGGGTATGTTTGTTTCCTTCAGACAGGTCACCGCAGTCACGTTCATCGACACGCTCCCCACACCGGAATGTATATATACATATGTCCCCAACGCCCTTTATTGGTGTTGGCATTAACACTGATCAGTCGTCACCAAAATATGGTATTGAGTCATATTCAACATCCTTTTCTGACTTTGGCCAACACCATGATTTGGTGTTGAACTGACTTCAACACCATTTTTTTTAAATGAAATTTAATCAACACCATTGTTCAAAGCTTTACTTCATGGTGTTGGCCCATTTATCTGGTTGTGTGAGTCTAGAAAACAACGGAAGGCACTTCATCCCCAGTGGTACAACCAGTGCGTCTATATCTGTGCATTCATGAGTCTGTTGGACCGTAGATTTTCTATTAAGTTTCACTTGTGAGACGAATTAACCCCTGGGTGTAGCATCCAACCGAAACATCTGAAAGTGATGGGCCACATAATTCGACTAATATAATTGAATAACTTGAAAAGACATCATATATTTTCACCAACTATGACGTGGGGTCGTCTGGTCTTAGCATGGGATTGAAGTGTCTTCCAAATTTCTTTCAAACAGGAATGATAGTGCCATTCGAAACGTGTTGACTGGGAAAAAGTGTGAAATGAGCACCCCTATAGTAATACGGTGTAAGGAGTTTTGTTAATCACAGCTCTGAACAAAAAATAAGCAAATGTGCAAGAATTGACTTACTGGCTTAGTACAAAGTTTCTTCATTGCCATGCTCCTCTTAAAACTTCATCATCCAAGTTCTAAAAGCGCAAAAACCTACAAGACAAGGTTTTTGGCTGTGTCAAATCAGGAATCCGGTGATGGCAATAAATTAACGTCGTATTACATGAGCGAGCTTGCACGTAAATTCATTGTATTATTTTGAGACCCACCTACAAGCATCATTGAAATGAAGAGAAATAAAACGTCATCAGATTGAATACTTTTCTGCTGTATTATAGGATTGCAGCTGGTACGGCAGCTTCGTTTCTCTTCATAGATTATAAATCACGTTTGCTGCTACACTCGGAGAATCCAACCATTTAATTCCATCTCAGAATAGCCATGGCAAAGTTCATGACATTTTCATTTATAGAATATAAAAATGAATCCCTAAAATATAAAGCTATACGAATCATCACATTGCTGTGAATGCGGAGAAAGTCAAGAGGTGTATTTTGGTGCTTGTTGTGTTCTTGTTATACGCATTTGGCGGATTTCACCGAAAACCAGTTCACTTTTTCCGTCAACTTCTGTCTCAACTGGCAGAATGACTCTAGCAAATTTATGCCTTATTTTATAAATATTCTATCGGAGATAAAAGCGGTATGCATAGCTGTAAAATAACCTAGGTTCAGTTCATAGAACAAACTTTCATCAAGTGAACATGCAAATCTACAAGTAATTGTTCACATTTCACCAGGAACATCTACTTTTTTGATATACTTAATTCTTTCAAATGTAGATTAATGTTATTCAAAATTATATTCCAAAAACCATTGTTGCATGGCATTCATTCCTTGTGTGAAAATATAAGAACATTTGTCAGTTGATGGACAAAATTACACTATCTACAATTTAGTTTCTCAAGAGATGATTTTCAGAGGCTTGATTTCAGATTAATGATCAACATAGGTTGTTATGGATTTATAATCATTAACTATCTGCAGTTCTTTTTATTAAGAATGTCACCAGAGCAACTAGTTATTGAACAGAAGATTTAGGAATTACTAAAAACTTGTTGCTAATGTCATTTCCGTCTAGTCCTTCAAAACTTTTAGACGAAGATGACATTAGCATCAATCTTCTACATTGCCAGTAGTTTTTGTAATGGCAACTTGAGTGGTAGAACTGCAGATCCATGGAAAGTAAATAGAAACCCATGACAAATTCCCCAATTTAACAATAATCTGAATTAAGTCATTTGAAAATTGTTGCTAATGTTATTTGAAGAATTTGATAAAATGGTATTAGCAACAATCAATCGATAAATACTATGATATTTTTACATGAAGACGGAATCCTATGCAACATACATTTTGGGTATAAAATTGTGGTCCAAATCTGGAAAATGAAGCTTAAATCTAAAAGGAGACTATCTTCATAAAATCAGAGGCATGGCTAATGTCATCTTGGACAAAATGACATCAGCAACATTATAATGATAATGAAAACTGAACAACAAGTTGCAGATTTCGATGTTTTCCTTAGTATTGTCAATCCTGTGTATTACACGATGCCAAATTATGTGAGCTTTGTTATCATTTTCATCTATAATGTAGATTATATATGATGTTATAATGTTGCTAATGTTATTCCGTCAAGCGAGAAACTAAAAGTGGGGGTAAAGGAACTGTTTTGTTGGTGGAATCCGCCATTACCCTTAAACTGCAGAACAAATTAATTTGCTTGTTGTCGCTATAAATGTTATGTTCACGTCTTTGTATATTTAGACGTTTTGTGTAATGGTTGTTGCAGACTATGCATTGCTGTAAATTTGTGCGTGCGTTGAGTTTTCTCATATAGTTTAAAATTGAATATTTCTGTACAAAAATTGTCACTTTATAACATTTCTTGTTGCTCAATAAATCTGAGACTCATTATTTCAATTATCGTCCGTGATTAAATACAGCAGAACCAGGGAGGTGATGAGAAGAGAACCCAACCACCTCACTGGAGCATAATAATCCACCAGGCACCAGTCAGATTTCGGACAGGATTCCCACCCGAGCAGCACACCACCGGAAGTGACATCATACAAAATAAAGCGATGTTTATACTTTTTAATTCTCCTTCATGCCTCTGCTGACCTAGCGTTTAGAAGAAAGATCTTGAGATTGTTTCCGCCATTTATATGGAGCAAGCATATGAAAAGTAGTTCGCTCATGTGCAAAACTGAAGGAGTTATTGGGTCGGATTCAAACCACGCGGTGTGTGCGGGGTGTGTCCGTATATGTCATAGCTTCGTCGTAACGGTCGAATTCCTCTGTTGGGGGTAGGGATATAACGTGGAGTGAGCCTGTGAAACGGAGCATGCGCTGTGGGGAGGTTAAAGCGGACCGCATCATTAGAGAGGATAGGACCAGAACAGCTGTCTAACCAAAATTTCACAGCCCTTATCGGTCTTTTATCGAGTAGTGTCATGAAAATCTACCCACTTGTCAATCTAGACACAAGGAGGACATTAAAAGAAGAAATATGAAAAATTAATTTCATATTTAAATTTATTTTGTACTTTATTTGTATTCATTTTAATCAATTGGACTGCGCAGCTGTGATAACCCAGTTAAAGTGATCGTAAACCCTCAAGTAAAGTTTTCATCAAATGAAAGACTATTGCAAACAGTGTGGGAAAATATTTATTGTAATTTTTTACGATTTTATTACACAGAGTAAACCGCAAATAAAGTAAGGTATTCTATGGTGGTCTGTTGCGATCATATCTAGGTCCGGTGACGTCACACTGCCTTAATACATATATTTCCAACTTTGTATGCACTTTCCAATGCTTGATTCAAGCTTAAGGTGTGTATACTTTGAGTTTCAACACAGACTCACTGTTCCAATGTGCATGTCTCGCCCAAATTTGGGAGATGGTAACTCATAAGTGTCAAGTCAATTTGAATCTTGCATTTAATTTCCCCGATTTTGGTGAAACATGCACATTGGAACAGTGAGTGTGTTGAAACTCGAAGTATACACACCTTAAGCTTGAATCAAACATTGAAAAGTGCATACACAGTCTGAAATATATGTATTAAGACAGTGTGACGTCACTGGACCTAGACATGCTTGCAACAGATCACCATAGAAGACCATGCTTTATTTGCAGTTTACTCTGTGTAATAAAATCGTAAAAAATTACAATAAATATTTTCCGACACTGTTCGCAATGGTCTTTCATTTGATGGAAACTATACTCTAGGGTTTACGATCACTTTAAGTATAAGAATCCCAAACGCGTTAAACCTACTAGTGAACCATTATTATCACCAATAAGTCAAAATATTAATTAAATTATTTTCTATATTAATTCTTCATTTCATTTTCCTGTACTTCTGAAGTGAATTTGACTTTGTTTTGGAATTCTGGCTCCACCAAGAAGTGTAGAACGATTTTCACGATTACGATTCTGTATGCAGACATATTGGGTTGGTTCAGAAATTGTGTGCCATTTTGATTGCTAAGGGAAGCATCAGTGGTGAGTGGTTCAGACTTACCATAAACCTATAAAACGTTGTTGTCACTGTCGCAAGTGCAATAAATATCACTCTTGTTGCTCTGTGCTTTATTTTGATTGCTAGAGAAGAGAAGGATGTCGAAAATCAAGATTGCTATACCAGGAAACCTACATTCGCCAGTTTTTTCTGCTGTAATCCGTCAAATATGTGGAAAAATATGTTTATTTCGATTATCCATGACGGCCATGTGTTTTTGACGAAGCGAACGTTCATAATCACACTGGAATTACCCAAAGTCATCAATCATGTGTGTGTCAAGTTCATCAATCATGTGTGCCAAGTTCATCAATAATGTGTGTGTCAAGTTCATCAATCATGTGTGCCAAGTTCATCAATCATGCGTGTACCAAGGTCATCAGACGTGTGTGCCAAGGTCATCAATTGTGTGTGCCAAGGTCATCAATCATGTGCGCCAAGGTCATCAATCATGTGTGTGCCAAGTTCATCAATCATGTGTGTGCCAAGTCCAGCAATCATGTGTTCCAAGTTCATCAATCGTGTGTGCCAAGGTCATCAATCGTGTGTGTCACGGTCATCAATCGTGTGTGACTTTGAATTGTTCTAGAAAAGTGTCATCTGCTGACAGAGTTATTTATCGGGGGCCCCAATAATCTTGTTCGCGGTGTCTAAAAGGCGAACAATGTGTGCCAGTTATTGCATCGATCAGATTGGCGGTTTGGGACAAGATTTACTTAATTTTGCGTCAATTCAATATGACCTCCAGTACTGTTGAATATTTGGCTTCCACCGGGGACAGAAGGTAGATCCCTTAAGCCAGTTACCATGTGAAGCATTTTAGGATCCTCATGGTTTTCATATGAACATCCACAAGCAAACCGTGACTGAGATACGCCACACTACAGATAACGATATTACAACGAAACTCATACAGATTAAGAATACTGATCAGCGATACGGATTTGATGTTTTTGGAACATCATGATGTCTTGCCGGCATCATTGAATACTGTTGACCACTTCTCGCTTGCAAGAAACTAGCCTATTTTATGTATACTATGATTTCCTTTCTTCAGTTTGGTGCTAATGCTGTTATTTGAATAAGGACTATGGATTATCGACACGAAAAATCTGTAATGAACGAAGGCTGAATATTGAATTATAGACGAGACGCTTTTTCCCCACAAATGGATTCCCAAGTCGTTTTCTTGAGTACTGAATCCAAGTCACGCTTTCATTGTGACTGTTCATCGCTTGGATTATGACTGTTCATACAAACATCATGAAGAGCTTACATCACACGATGTTCATGTGGCCACGAGCCCTGGGATGATCGAAATTATACACAAGTTTTGAAACGTAGCACCAGAGATCTTAAACACTACGGTCGTACTCTGCTATTCAAATTTGAGATACTTTGAGGGAATGCGGTTTGGTGGTATAGCCTTCTGAGATATCACATTCCAGGAAGTTAAGAATCTCAAAACCCCTTTTGTCGACGTAAAAAAAAACCCTTTTCTGCCAAAATGTTTTCACCCGTCGGGATCGTGTCAACAAGGTTGACAGAAGTTTGGTCTTAAAACTCCTTGAACTACAGTTTTGAATCTTGCTTTGTGTGGTGGTGGTGGTGGTTGTGGTGGTGGTGGTGTATGCATTTTGGGTGTTCAGTAAAGCTTTGGTACATCGGTGTGAGTGGTCGGAAGTGAAATACCACATTTTTAGCTAATCTTTGTGTTGATTTAAGACACCTTCCAGAGTAAATATCGCAGAGAAGTAAGCACACCTTAGCAAATGGCGCAGCTATATGTTTAATTCCTTAGCCAGTACCTGGTAAAAGTAATATTTACAAAATATTATAATAATTTGTGACTTATTCTGCTGGCGCTATAACCAATATAATCAGGAGATGTGCTAAAACGGTGCATGGGGTCTCTCAGTATTTGCTTCCCACGAGGAAGAAGTATCAATATGCTGGAGCATGTCAACAACCTTGCTCTTGGCAAGTTTCAACTAGTCAGGCTCGTTTAGACTGTAACTTCATACGAACAATATTACGACCATGCATAGTGTACATACGGCCCCTTGCCCAAGGTTCAACGGAAGTAGACCCAAGTCACGGAACGTAGTTCCAGATATGCTGCTCGCTACGCTAAGATTTGTTTTCATATTTATTTAATTCACCGAGCAGACGTTGCAAATCTCGTTCCGCTCTCGCTCGACAGGTTCCGGTTCTGGGTTTATGAAGACCCCAATTTTCAACACTCTCGCAGTCACGTCCTTTCCCGTGAAGTCGGCGTTCGTTACTATTTTAATGTGTTCGCAAACTGCATGAAATACATTTTCAGAGGAGAGATGTGTCGAAGCAACAACAGTGGTATTTACATTTTTCTCGTCTAGTGAACTTGACCGGATCCTGTCCAGAGCAATGTATTATGGGGGACCCCTGCTCCCCGAATAAAAAAAAGACGTTCAGTCGATCTTGTATATGTTGGTTAGCCAGCGTTATGACAGGCTCTGTATAACGGCAAAGGAGATGTCGTGTTTTCACGTTTCCGATAGGATGGCGTGATCACTGCATTGCATCCTGATGATAATCATCATTTACATTAGCGAATAGTTCAATAAAAGTGCTGCACATCTGCGTGTACAAGTGTAGTTGCATGATGGAGAGATGCCTTCTGCCCCGGGCCCTAATATCATTATTTTACAATCATTGATTGAATTGCACAGGTCTTCGACGTATACCCTACAAACCAACGTCAATATATTTTATATAGACGCGAGCGATTATATCATGTGATCACAGTGTATTTTACCTTCAGAAGCCAGCGACTAGCTTTCTGATCTTGTTTGATTTCAAGTCTACAATATTCCAGTGCGTATATTGAAATTATGGCAAGAATAGCTGCCGTGGTGTCCTTGACGCTGGTCATTATAGCTTTCGTCATATTTTTGGTGGGATACGTTACCCCGCTGTGGCTTTGGTCGAAATCGGAGAGAAATGTGCGTCTGGGACTGTGGCAGGCCTGTACGTCCACCTGCTACTCCCTACCTTTAGATTACGGTAAGTCCAATATCACTGTTCAACCAGGGCTAGCAGGTGTATAAAACCATGCTATGTAGAGCTTAACTGAGATTTTTAACTGTAAAAAAAAATTAAAGATGAATCGGAAAGCGGAATATACAGTGATTAATTCTTTGAATGGCATCTAGTATTCTGCAATATCACTGGACACCTCATCAACGTAGGATTGAAAGTGACAGCGCGAGTTGAATCTTCCCAGAAACGGTGTAATAGGAAAGTTAATCCGTTAGGAATTTTAGTCCACTTGCTATCATTTAACACAGCTAGGATTTTTGCAACACACACACATTTGGATTCGTAATCTGCCCTTTGGAAAAGCACTCGGAGACAGGCTAAATTCCCTAGAACTATAGGATTTCTTTCACAACGGGAAAACTTGCAAGCCTTAAAAAAATATTCATCTGTTTCATTGTGAAAGATAGCTGCAATGGTACTTGTACAATTATTTGGAAAACTCAAAGATAATCTAATTCAGTTGATACAGTAGGGGACATTTTGAAATTGCAATGTAGGTGTTTTTGAGAGAACAGTCTGATTAATTTAGATCTAAGGAACGCTAAATATCGAATGTTCTGCAGGATTGTTCCGCCACAGTATTTATAGCGGAATATAGCACTCTATATCACTGTTCCTGTCCACGCAGTCTCCTTTCTCAATTTCTTTGCTGATTAAAAATCAAAAAGAAATCATATTACCTGTCGGATTTAAGAGATTTATTCACATTATTAGTATTATCAAACTCGGAGATCATCCGACTATAGTCGACTGCATACCAAATCAGGAGGGGGATAAAAATACAATGTCCCGATAGTTTAATTGCCGCAGGAATTCTTACTTTCTGATTTCGATCGAGGATCTTCCATCTCTCAAAACCATGACTCACACTGACATTGACAGGTTTGACATTGTCCTTGATATACACATTCAAACTACATATTTACATCATCTGAGAAAGTCCTAAATTTGCTTGTCCCGTTAGTAAGCAGAGCATAGAGTAGAAAATAATGCCGATGAAAATTATTCGGTTTTTTCATTTTTTTTTCAAGCTGAGTGAGATAATTTCAACTACACGATTCAGCATCCACTGAAATCATCAATAGTTTGTATCTCGGTGATATCTAGCCCCAACAATATCAACTCTTTATTATTCATAGCCGAATGGGAGCGCGCGGCTGTTGTCCGCTTGTCACACATTAATGTAATAAGCTGATTCATATGTGTCAGTGGTCATATATATGTGTGTTAGTCCGTTTTAGAATCTTTTGTTTACTAAGCTGGTCACTCATATATATTTTCTATATCAAAGCTGACCTGAAAATGTATTCGAGCGTGAATACAATATGGAGACGTCTGGGAACAAATATATACGGTATGCCTCGGGGAAGCTGGATGTCAGCGTGTTAATAAAACAGAAACACACCTGTTACCTGTGTAGCCGGTTTATATGTCATATGTAGGCCTACTTGTATTAGTGATTTACAGACTGGCGCTCTATTTCGTTAATCAACTTTTACTGCTGTGGCTCTATTTAACCTATTCTGACCTTTCCTAGTATATATCAAGAAAAACATGATTACTTGTTTAGCAAAATAAAATACAATTTTCTCATCATATGTGATTTGCCATAGAACTATACCCCCCTCCCCCTCAGCTAATTAACTTGGGAAACACCTGTGAAAATGCATATGCTTTCTCTTCCTAAACTTTTCAATATAGGCTACCTTGTAATATATATACAATTAATCTTGTTTTAATATTTTAGCTGTCGTTAATATTAATTTAATGATGTATATTTTTTCCAATAAATCCTCTTTCAGGGTTTTACAAAGCGGCTCAAGCGATGGAGACGTTAGGACTATTGGCGTCGTTTGGTGCAATCCCATCTTTCATCCTCTACCTGTACTACTCCAGTAAAGAAGAAAAGCGGGCTCTAAAGAACCTCACATGGCTCTTCGGATTTCTCTTTGCTCTTCTGGCGTGTAAGTCATATTTTTAAAGGGGAACTCAAATGGAAAATCAGACTTCTGGGGGAGAGACATATTGTTGCCATGTTTTTTTTCTGAAAATTTTAAAATTTATTTCACGAAAATATTCCTACTGGCTGCTGAGATATTTTGTGATATATTTTAAGTGATCGTAGGTCGTTTCCCGCTTCTATTGTATCGACCTTTCCGTCCGCGTTTTGTTAGATTTTCTCTTCTGCTGATGGAATTATTATCATATCCAACAATTAGTCGCAACTGCTCGGCCTATTCTGTCGAAGTCATAATACCACGCGCATTGATGGTGTAAGGATTTTACAGCTCCAAGCTGTAAACCGTGATCAGCCGCACGTGAGGCACATCACACGCAAAAGGAGGTGTTTCCGCTCACATAGTCCTCGTTGTATTTCTCCCTTATCAGGAGATAAATTATATATCCAAATGAACTGGATATTCCCTTTGATTCTATACCCACGGAGGATGTCTTCTAATTTGAGGTGTTTCAGCTTTTTTTTATTCTCGAGCTGATGGTGTGACGATACTATTAAAATTCCTTACTTATTATGTAGTAAATTTGGCCGGCATATCTCCAAAAAAACTTATTCGCAATATTTCGTTGCAACAAATGGCCTACCTTGCTGGACAGACTGATTTGTTCTGTCAAATTTATCGGCAATTTGCGGCTCGAATTTGAACCGGCCGTCATGATAGACGATCACCCGACAGAAACTAAAATGCCCTAAAACACCATGAGGGTACCCGACAAAAAGCTTGTCACAATGTTGCTGTCTGCAGACACTGTTCCAGCTTTTTGGAATGTTTTTCTTTGTCAAATAATCCAAAAAGAATTTCAATATATATGATACCAACCATTCCTTCCTGGGATGAATAACAGCCAATCAGCAGACGCCCTGTTATCTGCGGTATTTCATCAATAGTATCCATCCTCTCCACAGCGCATGCTCCATTGCGCAGGCTCCATTATCCATCCGAGCGGAAGTTGACCTTTACTACGTTGCTATGACGTATAGGGGAAAAACCACGTTCACACGGTTCAGTTTGAATTCGACCGAACAACTCCATCAGTTTTGCACATGAGCGAACTACTTTTCATATGCTCTGTCCAGATAAACAGGGAAAATAATCTCCAGATAATTCTGTTCAACGCTAGGTCAACAGAGGTATTATGCAGACTTGAAAAGTAATCGAAATATTCGGCAAACATCTATTTTAGTATATATGATGTCACTTCCGGCGATGTGCGCAAAGGCCCCGAATCCGGTCCAAAAACCTGACTGGTGGCTGGGGTACTATTAGACCCCCAGCGAGGTGATTGCAATAGTATCGTCTAACCTGATCTCCATGGTAACGGAAGTCATATAGCTGGCATGCGCTGTTCGGAGTGCTTTCAACACGAATGCCAATATGGATTCCTAGCAGTGTGTCACGATGTACTACTATCCAACATTATCCGAGATCGTGCCGAGTGATTCAACAATAGGAATCAAGTTACCAGCGATGCGCCTGGCTGAAGCGGGCCGCACAGCGCAGATGTTAATCCGATTACTGCATCAGCTGTGACTTTCAGCTGAGGGTCATTGTCCGTATATTGCAGCAGTGATATATTTCTACCCATCAACAATCAGTGCATTGTTGCATATATGCTTCTCAATTGCACAAAGCGTCTTGTTTTCAAAATAATCCCCTTGCAAGTTTTCATGTACTATTTCGTTCCTGACACTACGCTATGGTCAAACTCATTCGTGATAAGTTTGCTTGTCTACACCTTCATTCCCTTAACACGTTCTGTACTCCATTTATATCGAGTTCGGCAAACAGTTTGCTAGCCATGCGGAGCTGATGTATATCTCTTAGGCCTGGTATACCCAAGCCAGTTTTCATTGACAAGCGAGAGCAAATTTGTGGAAGCCTGTTACGGCCAATCGCTATATCCTACTTGGAGGCAAACTAATGGCCTGGCTCGCGTGTATCAGGCCTAATCCATCTTCGAATCTCAACGAGTGACCCAACAACTTTTGTAGAGTGCCAATCACATGACCCTTATTCTTCGAAAATTCACTCTTCGTGTGATAAATGAAGACGGATTACAGAGAAATCAGCTTCTTACGGCTACCGAACCGTTTGCCGAACTCGATAAAAACAAGGGACAGAACGTAGGGGTTGTTACATTTGTCAGATAGAGCCATACGCCCCATTTGGGTGAGTGGTCCGTGACTGACATGCAAACAGAATGTATTGGACGTATGGCGTAATAACAGGAACGAACGAAGGCATTATCACTAGGCTAATCATCCTGTGGATTGAACTTCGGTTCATCGTAGTTAATGTGCATTCTCCTAGTTTTTCGCGTTATTCCTCTCAGTCACGTTCTTGCGTGCTTTATCTAATTTACCCTCCCCAAATTTACCCTCTGTGTATTGCCTATAGTAACAGCATGATGTCTTCCGGTATCTGTTGACCGCTTCCCTCCTGTAAGAAACTAGCTTGTGTTCGTATGGATACGGTCTTTCGATTATGGACGTGAGAATTCTATGCCTATATTGATATGGCGACTGTGTTTATCACCATACCGTTACCATTAACAGACCAAGGATAACATATGTTGGACCTGCTTTATTTATTCATACGGCTGACTACTCTGTCTTCATTACCCCGAGATGCATTTCCTGTTATGGATAGCTGTGTTCATATCCCCAAGGTAGATATTTACGAACGTCGGTTTCAAAGCAGGTTAAAATAACGTTGACTATGGGAGCGAAATGAGGAATATATCGTCGCGATGGTAAGCACTGCAGAAATCGATGGTTCCATATTATAAAACTGAACCTCTATCATTACTGGAAATCAATCGTGTACTTTCCCTTCCACGAATTGTAATCTAATTAAACTAATTAATTATATCATTGCTTTCAGGTGTCCTAATCCTAATTGGAGCGATCTCGTTGGGAGCACGTTATCACGAGGTAGTCTTTAATGGCAAGGATCGCTCGGGGGTATACGTGGCCAAGGACTTTGAACTATCTTGGGCATTCGGACTGACCATATGCTCCGGTATTCTCTTCCTATGTGCCGGTATTCTCCTTACTGCTGACAAATTCTTCCACTGATGTATATGCGTCTTCCGTGATGACATCGGATTTGGTAAAGGACCAATCATATCAGATGTGCGTCAGTACATGTGACAGCGACACACGTACGTTTTTTTCGCGATTTCCAAATCGGTATGGTTGTGGGTTGCAACGAGGCGTTCTGTGTGAACTTGATTTAAAGCTTGCAAAAAATTGTCATCCACTCGAATGTCCGACCATAGAGCTTGCATGTACCAGACGAGTCCGATGGGAATGCATACGCGGTCTTTAATAGAGGTAATTGCATATATACCTAAGCGAACTATCGGTCCTGGGATATGTGATGTCATCATCCAAGGTCTTTGGTGTCAATCCAAGGTACGTCATGGTGATACTACACTCATTGGATTTCTGTGTTCCCCACCGGGAAAATAGCAGCCTGTATTATGTATACGGATACTATGGCCAGCCTGTATTATGTATACGGATACTATGGCGGAAACTTCGTGACATCGAAACCCATCGTCCTTATACGAGAGTCCGTGCATCTTGTCGTCAGTGTAACAACCTCTCATTGACTTCCCCTGAAAACCTGGCAGACAGGTGCATTCATTCTATGATTGGCATAGAAAGTGTTCTTTATTTTGAAGAAAACATCGAGTGTTGCGGATGATACGCTTAAAAGGCGAATGATACGCTGAACCTTTTGAAAACTTAAAAAAAAATACTTTGGTTGGTTAAAATCATTTTCACAACACCGGTTACGCACAGGTTTGCAGGGGCAACACAATCATAGGTTGTTATGCCCACGACATGAGCTCCAGAATCTGATATAAGGAGCATTCTTCGTTCTCGAGATTGTATTTGTATATCTCCTACTCGGACAGTTTAAGTCACCGACCGTTTACAAGGCTGCAAAGTCTGACAATGAGAGAATGAATTTTTCTTTGCTTCTGGACATGCTGAATCACTTAGCTGATATTGCCAATGGTAAATTATGCTTGACATCCAACGCTTCGATGCCGGAGTGATGGCTAAGAGAGTCCTGTGTGTATTGTCCCTTTCTATTGCAACTAAGAATGGACACTTATCTCCATTGTGAAGAAATATATCATAGCTGGGTTAAAAGATAAGAGCCGGTCACTCGTGACCACCGGACATTCTTAGCCTCCACACCGGTACACCGGTTTTCTGTTCAATTACAACACATATAAGGGAAGGACTAGCGAAGCTGTCGCTCGCAGTTCCAATATGCGTATGCAGATTAATAAGGGAGCTGTGGTAGAGTGTATATACCAGTATAAAACCTGCTATCTTGATCAATGAGCAAGTCAATCTAACCAGACCAACAACAGACAAGGGTGTCGGCAGTAGTTTTATCGGAGACCCACAAGTAAAACTTCAGTTTGTCGAAGACAAACAGTAGTTTATTCGTCGAGAGGCAAATTATCGTCGGTGTGTAGAAATTTAGCACTTCAGTTTGAATCTATATAGCTCCACTTTCCTCAGCAATTGTTCATATCACGCAATAGACATATCTCACGCAGTGACCAGTGTAATCTGAAATTGTGGCAGATACGTGGAACGCTACGAACCGGATCCAACGAAGATAACCGGAGTTTTCCTAACAGGGTCAGGTTGCCCCAACAGCCTCATTCACATATTGCATGTGCAAACCTGCATTATTGGTTTTTTATCACGTACTTTTCCATCAGAGTGTATATTCTCCATAGACTATCCCAATGGGATATACAATTTTCGGATAGTAGACACTTTGATTAATTTAATCATGGAATGTTATTAGCAACAACATGCAATATTTCTATATATACAACCATACCATATATATTGAATGTCATTTTCCTTGTGTGAAATTATTAGACGATGCAAGTAAGTACGAAATATGTTCTATTTTCTGAGATTTTCTCAACAATGCAGTCATATCGTCAACATATTAGATTATCAAGTTGAAATAATGAGTTTATTTTATTGATGTACACATCTGCATACATGGGATTATATGAGTTTTTGTCCATATGATCATCAGATGTAATGAGTCATCCCCGCCTCCCATTGTAGCCTTGTGTTACCCTTCAGCACTTGAACATCTATTCATCAGCAACGACCTTCTATGTGTATACGTTTGTTTCAAATAGTCTACCCGATAAGACATTTTCGGTTGAATTAAGTTCTCAAAACTCTAAAATGTCACCAAGAAATCCAAGGTTAACGGCTACCCTAATGGCAATTTATGTCTGAATATCTTCAGAGCTGCAAATTCGATTTCTTCTGAATTTCAGATATTGCTGATTTGTAGCATTATGCAAATTAGAAATTTTGGCGTGAAATGTTTTGTTGCTTTAGGAATATATCATAAAAACGGCTGCTAAGAGCTACATTTTCGGACTACGCCAGCTAGTGGGAAGCGTGTCGGGTACGTAGTCCATAGTGCCTGTTAGACTTTTGATGAATTTGTATCCAGCAGTGTGTTCGTTAAAATGCATGTCTTCGCAACCAGCAGAAATAATCTAATGGAATATAACAAGATCCTAGACTAAGAACACTAAAAATTTGCCTCAGAATATTTTGTCTTCCACCAGTCTTGTAACGTTAGTCATAGATCACTTTGTGTATGTCTGATTTTTAAAAAGAACTATACCGATGATGGGTATATGCAATTCGGTCAATAAATTCGATACAATAATTGAAAAATCGTCCAAAATCGTTGTTTATTGTGTTCGAACAGCGAGGAAGAAAAACAAACGATAGATGTTGCATGTTCGATGGGAATTTCTAGAGAATTTCTAGAGAGTTTCCAGGGGAGCATGTTAAAAGGTGATAGCCATCACCAAATAAAGGAGACGACAGCTTCTCCAACCAATGAAGATCACATAGAACCATCTCCATATTCCATTATCACCCCTACACCAATAAATGGTGATGAGCAAAGATCTACACTCATTGCTCCTCATCATTATTGATGATGACAAGGCCCCTACACCAATAAATGGCGATGAACTGGCCACGTCATCAATTGCCTTCACCAATAAATGGTGACGACCAGCCCCATCACCAATCAGTGGCGACGGGTCATCACCATTTCTTGGATGTGTGTGTCGGCTTCAGAAAACGACCACGGTATAATTCGTATGCCTGCAAACACTTTGTATGTTGACTT
The DNA here is from genome assembly GCA_036873755.1 of Hanleya hanleyi. Lineage (NCBI taxonomy): Eukaryota > Metazoa > Mollusca > Polyplacophora > Lepidopleurida > Hanleyidae > Hanleya > Hanleya hanleyi. The sequence continues at coordinate 27,793 of JAVTVY010004553.1, forward strand.
GTTATCGCACCCCCTTTGCAATAATACGCACCACACGCCGTGTACGATAGCATAACCGAATGTATTTTCCACGAAGCACACAACGATTACAACCATTTAACAACAAAAGTAAGGACTTCGAAAAGGAGAGGAAGACTAGAGAAGAAGAGATATGTGGTTTATGAGGTTCGAGGGTGCGAGGTTCTCTGGGGTGGGTAGATCTGGGTTATAGGGGAGATCTGGGGTATGAGATATATCTGGGGTGGATCCACGGTCTGTTAGGGCAGACGTATTCGAGCCCTTGCAGCATTGCTATATCATGGAGAGACATATGGGAACAGCTAAGTATCGATTCGAATACAACAACAACGGGACGATAGATAAAACATTAAAATTGTGATCATATAAAAATAACGGCATTTTGCCAATGTATTCACTCACCCATTTATACTCGTACACACCCCGGATCTACCACACGCCCTGCATCTATCCCACATCCCAGATCTACCCCATAGCCCACAAATACACACACCAGAACTTCTCCTCTCGTCAAGGTCTGGCCCAGGAGACTCATTTTCCCACTACATAACCACCATTCCTCAATGCTATTCGAGTAGCAAAGCGTCGATCGAAATTGGCGAGGAGGACATTTGATTGGGCACTGAGCATTATACTGCGCATTGCAGTATTACTACGCCTAAAGTGAACCGATACAGTTGTTGAAATATTCGCTTGTCACGTCCTATATTTTATTACTCTTGCCTTCAATTAGCATAAGGAAATATGATCAAACATGAAGATAAATCGGCGATTCTACACAGATTGGTCGTGTGATCAGGCCGAAGAAGAGTTGACCCACAGTCATCTGAATTGGAATGAAATTGAAAAAATGAAAAAGGACACTTTAGTGCCCCGTTTCACCTCTATGCTACACATTCATCTCATCTATCTGCATCATCTTGTGAAACGCATTGGCTATCTGTGACATTCTTATATTTATGCCAACCGTTTCACATTTGATGAAAGATTCCTAGATTTGTTCTGATCTTTGGACGGGTATACATGATAACGTTCATGTTTGTGGGCATTTTGACTCCATTTTTGTGAACAAACATTTCTGTAGATGATACCACCATTTCCACAATCATGAATTTCAATATAGCCAACACCGATCTGAGACTCAATCTTGTCCATATCCGTTAATTTTTCACTTAGACTAAACTGAATGAAAAACATATGTTTGACCAAGAATTTCGATGTTCTCATTTTTTCCATCATCCTCTAAGATCAACTTGAATTTTAAAATGGACACTAGCCTAAAATTAAGCAGTCAAGACATAGGAGCATTAGCAGGTTTAGAGAGGAAGAGAGAAAAGATATCACCGAAAGTGACATGATCACCGGAAGTGACATGTTCACCGGAAGTGACATGATCACCGGAACTGACATGATCACCTGAAGTGACGTAATACATGATCATGATCAGGTTCAGCAACAAGATGAGAAGCAGTGACGTCCTCATGGTCAGGGTCAAAATCTGATGTAAGGGTCAAAATCGGGAGTACAGCTAGGTCAAGATATGGAGTAACGGTCAAAATATGAGTAACGGTCAAAATATGAAGTAACGGTCAAAGTGTCGAGTAACGTTCAAAATCTGGAGTAAAGGGTTGGTGAATGAGTAAGATCAGGGTGCATGTTCAAGCGCTCGACTAATCAGAATCAGGTATGCGACCACCATGTTTGATGACGTACGTATATAAAGAGTTATCATGTTTGATCACGTGATACATCGGGTATAACCCGTATCCATTGTTGCGGAAAAATCTGCTGACCCTTGTAGATTAAACAAAGGGAAATCCCCTTAAAGTGTTCATTTTATATCTACCGGTCACGTGACCTTTGGGGGATGTATTCCTCGGCGGTGATGCGGTCGGCGGTGATGCGGTCGCGAGAAAAAGCCTCCGCGGACAGAAATTAGTCCCAAATACGGGGGTTTTCGTGAGAATCTTCGGCAATCTCCGGGACCTGTTGGGGGTGAGAGGGGTCCCTAGTGGACCGATTGGGTCGAGTGAGGTGTCAAAGTGAAGCGCTCCTCCAGTGCGATCAAGTCATGGGTATGTGTATGAGGAATTGTCACGAAAATATAAAAAGCGGAACACGGACTTTACCCCTACAATAGGGAAAAACTCCTATCAACCATGTCCAAAAACGGGTAATATCGGTCCCCCGGCTTATCGAAGCCTCCCTGCCAAGTCATGGGTGAGTGTATGTAAAATTAGGATTTGTCCCCAAAAATATAAAAAGCGGAACATGGACATTACCCCTACGATAGGGGAAAACTCTTATCAACCATGTCCAAAAGGGGTAATATCGATCTCCGGCTTATCGGGGCTGAGAGAGGTAGGGTGGGGGAGTGGGTGCATGTAAATTGAGGATTTGTTCCCGAAAATATAAAAAGCGGAACACGGACTTTACCCCTACAATAGAGGAAAACTCCTATCAACCATGTCCAAAAGGGCTAATATCGGTCCCCCGGCTTATCGGGACCTGCCTATCAAGTCATGGGTGGGTGCATGTAAAACAAGGATTTGTCCCGAAAATATAAAAAGCGGAACACGGACTTTATCCCTTGAATAGGGGAAAACCCCTATCAACCATGTCCAAAAGGGCTAATATCGGCCCCGATAAGCCGGAGACCGATATTAGCCCTTTTTGGACATGGTTGGTAGGGGTTTCCCTTATTGTAGAGGTGATGTCCGTGTTCCGCTTTTTATATTCTCGGGACAAATCCTCAATTTACATGCACCCACCCATGACTTGATAGGCAGGCCCCGATAAGCCGGAAACAGATATTAGCCCTTTTGGACCTGGTTTATAGGGGTTTTCCCCTATTGTAGGGATAAAGTCCGTGTTCCGCTTTTCATATTTTCGGGAAGAAATCCTCAATTCACATGCACCCACCCATGGTTCCCCCTTTTGTAGAGGTAATGTCCGTGTTCCGCTTTTTATATTTTCGGGGACAAATCCTCAATTTACATGCACCCACCCATGATAAGCAGGCCCGGATAAGCCGGAAACCGATATTAGCCCTTTTGGACCTGGTTGATAGGAGTTTTTTCCTATTTTAAGGGTAAAGTCCGTGTTCCGCTTTTCATATTTACGGGGGCAAATCCTCAATGCACATGCACCCACCCTGCCTCTCTCAGTAAGCCCCGATAAGCCGAAAACCGATATTAGCCCTTTTGGACCTGGTTGATAGGAGTTTTCCCCTATTTTAGGGGTAAAGTCCGTGTTCCGCTTTTTATATTGTCGGGGACAAATCCTCAATTTACAAGCACCCACCCAGGATTTGATCGCCCTGGAGGAGCGCTTCACTTTGACACCTCACCCGACCCAATCGGTCCACTAGGGGCCTCTCTCGCCCCTGAAGATTGCCGGAGAATTTTCACCCGCTTCCCACGTATTTGGGACTACTTTCTGTCCGCGGAGGCTTTTTCCCGCGACCGCATCACCGCCAGACCGCATCGCCGCGGAGGAATTCATGCCCCAAAGAAACCGGAAGTGGCGCCACCTGTCGGAACTATAATGCACTTGACCTCCACGTGACCGCCCCAAACAGTTACCTCCCTCGGCAAAATGAGAGTCTAAATGCTTAGACTATACTACTAGGATTGACAATTATTCTGGATGAAATGAATCGAAGAAATAGTCATTGTCTTTGTGGAAATAAATCCGAAACCAATGATCCCCATTCAAGTTGGAAGCAATGTTATACGCGATAAAACCGCATTGTTTGTTAATCACACGTGCCGGAATATGATCTTCCGATATAGACTCACTCAATAGAAAATTCTCGGTAAAGATCTGAATCTATCGCGCAGTCACTCGTCAGTATCCATCGTCGATTGCCGATAATGATACTTGTATGGTGTGCACTTCGAAATATGATGATAATCTAGCGCATATTACGCAGTGTATGTTATTTTCTGACAGTCCCTCTCCACGTCCAGTCGAATGCCGGCTTTTTGTAGAAGACGTGTATCATTTGTAGATTCAAATTATTGTTCTGGGGTAAACTCGTAGAAAGAAATCCTTTGTGAAAGTAAACTGGTTTGATGTCATTCCAGAAATCGCTCCTTGGCATTCCAGTGAAATCGAATAGGCTGAGATATGCTCAGGCAAAGCGAGATATTTCGGAATATATCATGTTTTATGTTTGGAATGACCTGGTATTTACTGTGTCACATGAATTGAGATATTAGTCAGATTGAACTGAGAGATGTTGAAGGAGTTGGCTTTATAGTCCTCCCTTGCTGACAAATCCAATTATCAGTGTGGAAGACTGAAACATTATTCCAACTATACATAACCTGTCAACCGCTATGATAGACATCCTCACTTCCGTCTAGGTGAATGGGTATTTTGCGTTAGTTTTGGTGTTGATGTCGCATCCCATCCTCCCCACAGCGCATGCTCCATTTCACAGGCTCATTTATCATCCCTGTCTCCAATAGCGGAAGTTGACCTTCACTACGTTGCTATGACGTATAGGGGGAAACCCACGTACGCACGGTTCAATTTGAATCCGGCCGAACAACTCCTTCAATTTTGCACATGAGCGAACTACTTTGCATATGCTCGGTCCAGATAAACAGGGAAAATAATCTCCAGATAATTCTGTTTAACGCTAGGTCAACAGAGGTATTATGCAGACTTGGAAAGTAATCGAAATGTTCGGCAAACATCTATTTTACTATATATGATGTCACTTTCGGCGATGTGCGCACGGCCCCGAATCCGGTCCAAAAATCTGACTGTTGGCTGGGGTATTATTAGACCCCCAGCGAGGTGGTTGGTCGTATCCGGTGATCCTGATAACGAACCTGTTTCTGTGAACCGACTCGTTAGGAATGTTGACCATTCACTGAATACAGTCAGTATGTTTTTTCTGTGGGGTCATATGACTTCTTGTCAGTATTCCGGCATCGTTTTCCATCATCCTGTTATTGTTGCGTTTAATTTGGTTTGCAGGAGACGTGCAGTCAGTCGTGAACCTATCACACTATGTTTTAAAATATGCCACCTCAAACAAGTACAATGTTTACCCTGTGTTTCCAGGATTGCTCAATACTGGAGGAAGACATGACTAACGGAACAGAATTTTCGAATTCATATGGGTAATTCTCTTGCCAAGGTCAAAGGAAAGATCTTTTAATTCAAAGTCTACATATGTTTATAGCATTTTCTATACATGCTTGATTGACTGATTATAAAGATTATAGCAGTTAAACTCAGGTTACATAATAATATAATTTGAAGGAGATTTCTATTATTTTTGAAGTATGGATAGCTTATACATAAAGAGTTATACAGAACACATACATAGTTGTAGTCAATAAATGAAGAGAGTATTTTCTTTGGCCATGGCAAAAGAATTACCTGGACGAATGCAAACATTCCGTTCCGTTATATTCATGTCTTTCTCCAACGTAGACTCACCATCAAAACATTACACAGACTTTGCGCAATGTTGTCGTCACTTCCGTATTGTAAAACCGTGTGTGAATAGGTTCAAAGCTGACTGCACGGCTCATCCAAAGAGCCTACTCGCTCCCTCAGCATTTCGCGTCGGGGTTTTCCTTGACCAGATTTCCCGCGATGTTCGACATTTCCAACAGGTGGTCTATATCACATATCTACTCTCATATAAATATCTACTTAAAAATATGATCATCTTCATTTCTATATGGCTTGAGATAGAAAGTTTAAATTTGCAATTGCCAATCACACTGAACTTTTTTTGTTTTACGATAGTCCCATACCATTAGCCTCTACCATGCAGTTTTTATGGCGTCACTTTCGATTTGGTCGTTCTTGTTTGAACACGTTGGTATTCTGCGCATAACATCTACATGGCCCTATTGACCTGATGTTATGACCACAATTTATCAGGTGGGATGAAATTATTGCGGTGGGGCTTTCCAATGACCCATGTTAAGAGATAGGGGGAAAACGGTATACAGACCACGTGTACTACTTAGGTGGATACATGTACTACTAGATCGACAACCTACATTATCCATGCTATCCGTACACCAACAATGGTAATCAATGGCAATAGATCGGAAGAAGAGTCCGGCATTCGGTTGTACTATGATAAACTATGGTGCACTACGCTAGGATGCATAATGATGTACCATAACTGACAGTAAGGTGCTATATAGTATAAAGGTATACTATACCATAGTACAGTGCTGCACTATGGTATATACTGTGCTACTCTACTATATTAAACTATAATATAGTACAGTGCTATGCAACGGCTAATGTATTTCCATAAAAATCTTGTGTACTAAAGATTTTGACCATAGTATATTATTGTACTTTCTTATGAGAGACATATAAAAAGCCATGAAAAGCAATTAAAACCCATGAGATATCACCAATACAAACTCTTTTTTCCAGATCACAACCGACATATCAGCTTTAGATCGTCGTTATGGCGCCAGGTGGATTTTACATATTTTAGCGACATATGGTCATAATATCAAAGTTGGCATGAGTCAGGTGAAACTTTTATCTAAACATATTTGGGACATTATATTTTAAACGGTATACGGGAAGATGAAAACTAGCATACTGTTCGTAAATCTCCTGACATTTGACTGAATGCATCTGTAGTACCAACCTGTTACCATCTGGGTCATCTATACGCGGTAAGACTGACCCTGGGATCGTGTGTATCCATTTTCAGCCTACTTTCGGCAACTGCAAGAGGGAATTTTCAGAAATCAATACCACGTGACTTCGTCAGCCAATCAGCTAAAATCTACCGACGTAACTCCAACGTAACCCGCCATTTTCGAGTCATGTGATGTCCTACTTCTTCAAAATCGCAGCTCTAACTCACCTCTTGGATGATACGAAAGTTATTCATACCTATATATTTTGTAAGCCCAGGCAATAGCTGTTTCCGAAGTGGTATGGAAACCTGTAATTTATCAGATTTCTCGAGTCTGTTCTCCGCCGGATGAAGGCCGAACAGAATCCGGTAAAGTACCGGATATCGCTCCGCGATAATGGAGACACACGATTCGCAAGCTATCTTATGGATGGCGAAGTGTACGCAAATGCTGTAGTACATCATCTCCGATCTACGGCGGCCCATATGAAACATTGTAATTAGTTTTCTGGATTTTCTTTATATTCCAAGAAATCAATTGAATTTTTCCTCCTATTTGCGTTTCGGTTTATATTTTCTAGCAATTTTATGTTAATGATTTCTTTCTTCAATTTCCTCGAATCACTTCATAATTTTCAGCATTTCATGGCAACTGTTTGCAATTTCTCTCCCGCCCCCCCCCCCAAATGCGCGATTCACTGTAAAAGGCGATTCAACCCAGATTTCCAGAAAAAGTGGGAAAATGCAAGAAAATGTAACGTGATTTAACCCAGTTTTCCAGAAATTCAAGAAAATTCAAAAATCATCAAAAAAGTATTGACACCGCGCTGATAATATTTACTCCGATATATAAATAGTTTAAATCGCGCAGGAAATTGTTTACAAAGCTATAGCAATGTTCCACCTAAGATATTTACACAAATATTTACACATTTTCCGACTTTTTCTGGAAAACTGAGTTCAATCGCATTTTTTTTTTTTTTTTTTTTTTTGCATTTACGGCTTTTTTTCTGGGGTTCTAAATCGCATTACTATGGTGGCCGAGAGGGGCCATCGTCACTTCGCCATCGTGCCATAGGGCGATAGAGCGATGGCGATAGAGCGATGGCGATAGAGCGATAGAGCGATGGTGATAGAGCGATAGAGCGATAGCGATAGAGCGATAGAGCGATGGCGATAGAGCGATAGAGCGATGGCGATAGAGCGATAGAGCGATAGAGCTATGGCGATAGAGCGATAGAGCGATGGCGATAGAGCGATAGAGCGATGGCGATAGAGCGATAGAGCGATGGCGATAGAGCGATAGAGCGAAGTACATGACTGCGCATGACTACACCAAAACGAGACAAGTCGACATTTTTTCCTAGCTTTGTGTTCACGGTATTTGTCGGTACAAGATTTTCATGGCGGTCAAAATGAATATCAACGCCATGCATACTAAGAAAAATTCTGTACAAGAAAGCGACTCTGAGTTGATTCAAGGAATGCCATTATGAATATATAAAAAAAAAGATCTTTGATTAATGACACGGAGGGGGAAGGATTGACGCTTATTAATATTCAATTGTTGGAGAACGTTGATAGGATATTAATTTATTAAGATTTGCCTCTCCCCCTATACCCCCGCATTGCACAAAGAACGGAATGTCTCAAAGAGCGGAGACCAAGGACTACTTCGTCTCTCCACCCTCAATAATTACGAGGGGGTGCCTTGAAATGGGCCGAAAATTAGTAGAGAAGCGTGAGAAATAAATCTAAAATGACTGGTTTTTAAGTTGCAGTTTTATGCCAAGTACCAACATTTTCTCAGTGGTTTCGTACTAAATGGAATTTAGACTGGTCACAAGGTGACTTTAAGCTATTAGGTCTTGTGTTACAAACAATTTGGCCGAAAAGGTTGAAAAAATACAAAGATGAATTAAAAGATATTGTCATACTCATAAAGATATGGTCCAAAATAGGATTGACTCCACTAGGACGAAATGTCATTTGGCTTGTTGTTGCCGAAACTCAACCATCTATTTTCCTCTCTTCCAAACCCACCCGAACCACATATAAATGAATTCCAGAAACGCTGTTTTGAATTTGTTTGGAACTCGAAACCTGATAAATTTTTGAGAAAAATTTCTGTTAAACCACTTGAACATGGCGGTTTATATAATCCTATTGTTAATATGTAATCCAGGCACAAAATATATCGTGGATTAGGATATTACAAGCTGATAATTCCAAGTGGGGTAATATTTTGAAAATGTATATGCCAAAGAATACAGACCCAATAGGAGTTGGTTCAGCATTCTTAAGAACTAATATTATACCAACGATGGAAAACGTATTTTGGAGGGACACGCTTCTAGCCTGGACATAATTTCAAATAAAACTAGAGGACTGTCAAACTTTCTCAAATGAAATGTTACAATGAAAAAATTAAGACTGATAATAAAGCTCTACATTTAGGTCA